>CM057756.1:244768-290106 GCA_030064425.1 Trapa bicornis | reverse complement strand
TTTCTTAAGGTTTATTAGTGTTTATCATAGTTTCATAGGGTTTTTGACCGTTTCTTATCTATTCGTATAATTTCTTTATCGTTTCCTAGCATTTCTTTGGGTTTCTTAGCGTTTCCGAGGGTTTTGTAGGGTTTCTTAGCATGTGTTGTGTTTTATTGGGTTTCTTAGTGTGTTTTAGCGTTTCATAGGGTTTTCTTTAGTGATTCTTAGCATTTTTTAGCGTTTTTAGGGTTTCTTAGTATTTTTTTAGGGTTTTTTGGCATTTCTTAAGATTTCTTAGTGTTTCCTTAGGTTTTGTAAGGTTTTTTAGAGTGTCTTATCGTTTCTTAGGATTCTTATTGTTTGCTTAGCGTTTTCGAGGGTTTTGTAGGGTTTCTTAGCATGTGTTTGTGTTTCATTGGGTTTCTTAGTGTGTTTTAGCGTTTCATAGGGTTTTTTAGCGATTCTTAGCATTTTTTAGAGTTTCTTTGGGTTTCTTAATTTCTTTTAGGGTTTCTTAGTATTTTTTAGGGTTTCTTAGAATTTCTTAAGATTTCTTAGCGTTTCGTTGGGTTTTGTTGGGTTTTTTAGAGTGTCTTAGCGTTTCTTAGTGTTTCTTAGAGTTCTTAGTGTTTGGTTAGAATTTTTTTGGGTTTCATAGGGTTTTTGAGCGTTTCTTAGCTATTCTTAGCATTTCTTAGGGTTTCTTAGTGTTTTCGAGGGTTTTATACGGTTTCTTAGAGTGTCTTATCGTCTTTTTAGTGCTTCTTAGGGTTATTAGCATTTCCTAGGGTTTTTATAGTGTTTCTTAGGGTTTTTAGTGTTTATTAGGGTTTCATAGGGTTTCTTAGCTTTTTTTATCATTTACTAGGGTTTCATAGCATTTCTTACCGTTTCTTAAGGTTTATTAGTGTTTATTAGGGTTTCATAGGGTTTTAAGACCGTTTCTTATCGTTTTTTTATCATTTCTTTATCGTTTCCTAGCATTTTTAGGGTTTTTTAGCATTTCCGAGGGTTTTATACGGTTTCTTAGCATGTGTTTGTGTTTTATTGGGTTTCTTAGTGTGTTTTAGCGTTTCATAGGGTTTTTTTAGCGATACTTAGCATTTTTTAGCGTTTCTTGGGGTTTCTTAATGTGTTTTAGGGTTTCTTAGTATTTTTTTGGGTTTTTTTTAGCATTTCTTTAGATTTCTTAGCGTGTCCTTGGGTTTTCTAGGGTTTTTTAGAGTGTTTTACGTTTCTTAGTGTTTCTTAGTGTTCTAAGTGTTTGCTTAACATTTTTTTTGTGTTTCATAGGATTTTGAGCGTTTCTTAGCCATTCTTAGCATTTCTTAGGGTTTCTTAGTGTTTTCGAGGGTTTTGTCGGGTTTATTAGAGTGTCTTAGCATTTGATAGGGTTTTTTAGCACTTTTTATGGTTTTTAACAGTTTCTTAGCATGTGTTCGTGTTTTATTGGGTTTCTTAGTGTGTTTTAGTATTTCATAGGGTTGTTTTTTGCGATTCTTAGCATTTTTTTAGTGTTTCTTGGGGTTACTTTATGTTTTTTTAGGGTTTCTTAGTATTTTTTTAGGGTTTTTTAGTATTTCTTAAGATTTCTTAGCGTTTCCTTGGGTTTTGTAGGGGTTTTTTAGAGTGTCTTAGCGTTTCATAGGGTTCTTAGTGTTTGCTAAGCATTTTATTGGGTTTCATAGGGTTTTTGAGCGTTTCCTTAGCCATTCTTAGCATTTCTTAGGGTTTCTTAGTGTTTTCGAGGGTTTTGTAGGGTTTCTTAGAGTGTTAGAGCGTTTTTTTAATGTCTCTTAGGGTTCTTAGCATTTTGTAGGGTTTTTTAGTGTTTACTTAGCATTTTTTATTATTTATTAGGGTTTCTTAGCATTTGATAGGGTTTCTTGGCACTTTTAGTGTTTTTTAAGCGTTTCTTAGGATTTTTTTGGGTTTCTTAGCTTTTTTTTATCGTTTACTAAGGTTTACTAGCGTTTCTTATGGTTGATTAGCGTTTTTTATGGTTTCATAGTGTTTTTGAGCGTTTTTGAGCCATTATTAGCATTTTTTTAGCGTCTCTTGGGGTTTCATACTGTATTTTAGGGTTTCTTAGTGTTACTTAGCGTTTCTCTACATTTGCATGGGTTTTTTACTGTTTTCGAGGGTTTTGTAGGGTTTCTTTGGGTTTTATTGGGTTTCTTAGGGTGTCTTAGCATTTTTTAGCGTTTCTTAGGGTTCTTAGCATTTCATAGGGGGTTTTTTTTGGGTTTACATAGCCTTTTTTTAGCATTCCTTAGGGATTCTTAGGGTTTTTTTAACGTTTGATATTGTTTCTTAGCATTTTTGGTGTTTTTTTTCAGTGTTCTTAGGGTTTCTAAATGATTCTTAGGCTTTATTAGCATTTTTTTGGGTTTTTTTGTATGATTTTATATGGTTTCTTAGCGTTTCTTAGGATTTATTGGGGTTTCTTATCATTTCATAGGGTTTCTTAGCTTTTTTATCGTTTACTAGGGTTTCGTAGCAATTCCTACAGTTTCTCAAGGTTTATTAGTGTTTATTAGGGTTTCATTGGGTTTCTTAGCTTTTTTTATCGTTTACTAGGGTTTCGTAGTATTTCTTACCGTTTCTTAAGGTTTATTAGTGTTTATTAGGGTTTAATAGGGTTTTTTTACCGTTTCTTATTGATTCTTAGCATTTCTTAGAATTTCTTAGCATTTCCGAGGCTTTTGTAGGGTTTCTTAGCATGTGTTTGTGTTTTATTAGGTTTCTTAGTGTGTTGAAGTGTTTCATAGGGTTGTTTTTTGTGATTCTTAGCATTTTTTTAACGTTTCTTGGAGTTACTTTATGTTTTTAAGGGTTTCTTAGTATTTTTTAAGATTTCTTAGCATTTCCTTGGGTTTTGTAGGGGTTTTTTTAGAGTATCTTAGCGTTTCATAGGGTTCTTAGTGTTTGCTTAACATTTTTTTTGGGTTTCATAGGTTTTTTGAGCGTTTCTTAGCCATTCTTAGCATTTCTTAGGCTTTCTTAGTGCTTTCGAGGGTTTTGTAGGGTTTCTTAGAGTGTTAGAGCATTTTTTTAGTGTTTCTTAGGGTTCTTAGCATTTTGTAGTGTTTTTTTAGTGTTTACTTTTCCTTTTTTTATTATTTATTAGGGATCCTTAGGGTTTCTTAGCATTTGATAGGGTTTCTTGGCACTTTTTAGAGTTTTTTAAGTGTTTCTTAGAATTTTTTTGGGTTTCTTAGCTTTTTTTTATTTTTTATCTTTTACTAGTGTTTACTACAGTTTCTTATGGTTTATTAGGGTTTATTAGCGTGTTTTTATGGTTTCATAGTGTTTTTTAGCGTTTCTGAGCCATTATTAGCATTTTTTTAGCGTCTCTTGGGGTTTCATACTCTATTTTAGGGTTTTTTAGCGTTACTTAGCGTTTCTCTACATTTGCATGGGTTTTTTCGTGTTTCCGAGGGTTTTTTTGGGTTTTTTTGGGTTTTATTGGGTTTCTTAGGGTGTCTTAGCATTTTTTAGCGTTTCTTAGAGTTCTTAGCATTTCATAGGGGTTTTTGTGTTTACATAGCCTTTTTTTAGCATTCCTTAGGGATTCTTAGGGTTTTTTTTAACGTTTGATATTGTTTCTTAGCATTTTTGGTGTTTTTTTCAGTGTTCTTAGGGTTTCTAAATGATTCTTAGGCTTTATTAGCGTTTCTTTGGAATTTTTTGTATGATTTTATACGGTTTCTTAGCGTTTCTTAGGATTTATTGGGGTTTCTTATCATTTTATAGGGTTTCTTAGCTTTTTTATCGTTTACTAGGGTTTCGTAGCATTTCCTACAGTTTCTTAAGGTTTATTAGTGTTTATTAGGGTTTCATTGGGTTTCTTAGCTTTTTTATCGTTTACTAGGGTTTCGTAGCATTTCTTACCATTTCTTAAGGTTTATTAGTGTTTATTAGGGTTTAATAGGGTTTTTTACCGTTTCTTATTGATTCTTAGCATTTCTTAGAGTTTCTTAGCGTTTCCAAGGCTTTTGTAGCGTTTCTTAGCATGTGTTTGTGTTTTATTAGGTTTCTTAGTGTGTTTAAGTGTTTCATAGGGTTGTTTTTTACGATTCCTAGCATTTTTTTAACGTTTCTTGGAGTTACTTTATGTTTTTAAGGGTTTCTTAGCGTTTCCGAGGTTTTTGTAGGGTTTCTTAGCATGTGTTTGTGTTTTATTGGGTTTCTTAGTGTGTTTTAGCGTTTCATGGGGGTTTTTTAGCGATTCTTAGCATTTTTTAGCGTTTCTTAATGTTTTTTAGGGTTTCTTAGCATTTCTTAAGATTTCTTAGCGTTTCCTTGGGTTTTGTTGGGTTTTTTAGAGTGTCTTAGCGTTTCTTAGGGTTCTTAGTGTTTGCTTAGCATTTTTTTTTGGGTTTCATAGGGTTTTTGAGCGTTTCTTAGCCATTCTTAGCATTTCTTAGGGTTTTCAAGGGTTTGTAGGGTTTCTTAGAGTGTCTTAGCATTTTTTTAGTGTTTCTTTGGGTTCTTAGCATTTATTAGGGTTTTTTAGTGTTTGCTTAGCCTTTTTTATTATTTATTAAGGATCCTTAGGGTTTCTTAGCGTTTGATAGGGTTTCTTAGCATTTTTTAGTGTTTTTTAAGCGTTTCTTTGCATTTTTTTGGGTTTCTTAGCTTCTTTTTATTGTTTACTAGGGTTTCCTAGCGTTTCTTAAGGTTTATTAGGGTTTATTAGCGTTTTTTATGGTTTCATAGTGTTTTTGAGCGTTTTTGAGCCATTATTTTTTAGCGTCTCTTGGGGTTTCATCCTGTACTTTAGGGTTTCATAGCGTTATTTAGCGTTTCTCTACATTTGCATGGGTTTTTTTAGTGTTTCCAAGGGTTTTGTAGGGTTTCTTTGGGTTTTATTGGGTTTCTTAGCATTCTTTAGCGTTTCTTAGGGTTCTTAGCATTTCTTAGGTTTTTTTTTCGTTTACATAGCCTTTTTTTTAGCATTCCTTAGGGTTTCTTAGGGTTTTTTTACGTTTTGTATTGTTTCTTAACATTTTTAGAGTTTTTTTATGGTTTCTTAGCATTTGATAGAGTTTCTTAGCACTTTTTAGTGTTTTTTAAGCGTTTCTATGCATTTTTTTGGGCTTCTTAGCTTTTTTTTATCGTTTCCTAGGGTTTCCTAGCGTTTCTTAAGGTTTATTAGCGTTTTTTGTGATTTCATAGTGTTTTTTTAGCATTTCTGAGCCATTATTAGCATTTTTTTAGCGTCTCTTGAGTTTTCATACTATATTTTAGGGTTTCTTATGTTATTTAGCGTTTCTCTGCATTTGCACGGGTTTTTTTTTTATGTTTCCAAGGGTTTTGTTGGGTTTCTTTGGGTTTTATTGCGTTTCTTAGGGTGTCTTAGCGTTTCTTAGGTTTTTTTTTGCGTCTACGTAGCCTTTTTTTTAGGATTCCTTAGGGATTATTAGGGTTTTTTTAACGTTTGGTATTGTTTCTTAGCAATTTTAGTATTTTTTTTTGCATTTTTAGGGTTTCTCAACGTTTCTTAGGCTTTCTTAGCGTTTCTTTGGGTTTTTTTGTATGATTTTATATGGTTTCTTAGTGTTTCTTAGGATTTATTGGGGTTTCTTATCATTTCCTAGGGTTTCTTAGCCTTTTTATCGTTTACTAGTGTTTCTTAGCTTTTTTAAAGTGTCTTAACGTTTCTTAGTATTTCTTAGGGTTCTAAGTGTTTGCTTAACATTTTTTGGGTTTCATAGGGTTTTTGAGCGTTTCTTAGCCATTCTTAGCATTTCTTAGGGTTTCTTAGTGTTTTCGAGGGTTTTGTATGGGTTTATTAGAGTGTCTTAGCGTTCTTAGCATTTCTTATGTTTTTTAGTATTTACTTAGCCTTTTTATTATTTATTATGGATTCTTAGGGTTTCTTAGCGTTTGATAGGGTTTTTTAGCACTTTTTAGTGTTTTTTAAGCATTTCTTAACATTTTTTTGGGTTTCTTAGATTTTTTTTTATCATTTATTAGGGTTTCCTAGCGTGTCTAAAGGTTTATTAGGGTTTATTAGAGTTTTTTATGGTTTCTTAGTGTTTCTTAGCGTTTCTTTGGGTTTTTTTTGTTTGATTTTTATACGATTTCTTAGTGTTTCTTAGGATTTATTGGGGTTTCTTATGATTTTCTAGGGTTTCTTAGCTTTTTTATGGTTTAATAGGGGTTTCGTAGCATTTCTTACCGTTTCTTAGGATTTATTGGGGTTTCTTATCATTTCCTTGGGTTTCTTAGCTTTTCTTATCGTTTACTAGGGTTTTGTATAATTGTATACGGTTTCTTAGTGTTTCTTATGATTTATAGGGGTTTCATAGGGTTTTTGACCGTTTCTTATCTATTCTTATAATTTCTTAGAGTTTCTTAGCATTTCCGAGGTTTTTGTAGGGTTTCTTAGCATGTGTTTGTGTTTTATTGGGTTTCTTAGTGTGTTTTAGCGTTTCATGGGGGTTTTTAGCGATTCTTAGCATTTTTTAGCGTTTCTTAATGTTTTTTAGGGTTTCTTAGCATTTCTTAAGATTTCTTAGCGTTTCCTTGGGTTTTGTTGGGTTTTTTAGAGTGTCTTAGCGTTTCATAGGGTTATTAGTGTTTGCTTAGCATTTTTTTGGGTTTCATAGGGTTTTTCAGCATTTCTTTGCCATTCTTAGCATTTCTTAGGGTTTCTTAGTGTTTTTGAGGGTTTTTGTAGGGTTTCTTAGAGTGCTAGAGCATTTTTTTAGTGTTTCTTTGGGTTCTTAGCATTTTGTAGGTTTTTTTAGTGTTTACTTAGCCTTTTTATTATTTATTAGGGATCCTTAGGGTTTCTTATCGTTTGATAGGATTTCTTGGCACTTTTTAGTGTTTTTTAAGCGTTTCTTAGCATTTTTTTGGGTTCCTTAGCTTTTTCTTTATTGTTTACTAGGGTTTACTAGCGTTTCTTATGGTTTATTAGGATTCATTTGCGTTTTTTATGGTTTTATAGTGTTTTTGAGCATTTCTGAGCCATTATTAGAATTTTTTTAGCATCTCTTGGGGTTTCATACGGTATTTTAGGCTTTTTTAGCGTTAATTAGTGTTTCTCTACATTTACATGGGTTTTTTTAGTGTTTCTGAGGGTTTTGTAGGGTTTCTTTAGGTTTTATTGGGTTTCTAAGGGTGTCTTAGCATTTTTTAGCGTTTCTTAGGCTTCTTAGCATCTCATAGGGGTTTTTTTTTGCGTTTATATAGCCTTATTTTAGCATTCCTTAGGGATTCTTAGGGTTTTTTTTTAATGTTTAATATTGTTTCTTAGCATTTTTAGTGTTCTTAGGGTTTCTAAACAATTCTTAGGCTTTTTTAGCGTTTCTTTGGGTTTTTTTGAATGATTTTTATACGGTTTCTTAGTGTTTCTTAGGATTTATTGGGGTTTCATATCATTTCATAGGTTTTATTTGATTTTTTATGTTTTACTAGGGTTTCGTAGCATTTCTTACCGTTTCTTAAGGTTTATTAGTGTTTATTAGGGTTTCTTAGCTTTTTTTATCGTTTACTAGGGTTTCGTAGCATTTCCTACAATTTCTTAAGGTTTATTAGTGTTTATTAGAGTTTCATTGGGTTTATTAGCTTTTTTTATCGTTTACTAGGGTTTCGTAGCATTTCTTACCGTTTCTTAAGTTTTATTAGTGTTTATTAGGGTTTCATAGGGTTTTTGACCGTGTCTTATTGATTCTTATCATTTCTTTATCGTTTATTAGCATTTCTTAGGGTTTCTTATTGTTTTCGGGGGTTTTATAGGGTTTCTTAGAGTGTCTTAGCGTTTTTTAGTGTTTCTTTGGGTTTTTTAGTGCTTACTTAGCCTTTTTTATTATTTATTAGGGATCCTTAGGATTTCTTAGCATTTGATAGGGTTTCTAAGCACCTTTTAGCATTTTTAAGCGTTTCTTATCATTTTTTAGCGTTTCTTGGGGTGTCTTAGCATTTCTTAAAATTTTTTAGCATTTCCATGGGTTTTGAAGGATTTTTTAGATTGTCTTAGTGTTTCTTAGGGTTCTTAGTGTTTGCTTAGCATTTTTTTGGGTTTCGTAGGGCTTTTGAGCATATCTTAGCCATTCTTAGCATTTCTTAGGGTTTCTTAGTGTTTTTAAGGGTTTTGTAGGGTTTCTTAGAGTGTCTAATCATTTTTTTAGTTTTTCTTAGGATACTTAGCATTTCCTAGGGTTTTTTAGTCTTTACTAAGCTTTTTATTATTTATTAGGGATCCTTCGGGTTTCTTAGCACTTTTTTTGTGTTTTTAAGCGTTTCTTAGCATTTTTTTGGGTTTCTTAGCATTTTTTTATCATTTCCTAGAGTTTCCTAGCTTTTCTTATCGTTTACTAGAGTTTTGTATGAATGTATGCGGTTTCTTAGCGTTTCTTAGGATTTGTTGGGGTTTCTTATCATTTCCTAGGGTTTCTTAGCTTTTTTTTATTGTTTACTAGGGTTTCGTAGCATTTCTTACCGTTTCTTAAGGTTTATTTGTGTTTATTAGGTTTTCATAGGGTTTTTGACCAGTTCTTATCAGTTCTTTATCATTTGTTAGCATTTCTTAGGGTTTCTTAGCGTTTCCAAGAGTTTTGTAGGGTTTCTTAGCATGTGTTTGTGTTTTATTGGGTTTTTTTAGTGTGGTTTAGTGTTTCATAGGGTTTTTTAGCGATTCTTAGTATTTTTTAGCGTTTCTTGGGGTTTCTTAATGTTTTTTAGGGTTTCTTAGTATTTTCTTAGGGTTTCTTAGAGTTTCCTTGGGTTTTGTAGGGTTTTTTTAGAGTGTTTTAGCATTTCTTAGTGTTTCGTAGGGTTCTTAGTATTTGCTTAGCATTTTTTTTGTTTCTTATCTTTTTATTATCGTTTACTAGGGTTTCAAAGCGTTTCTTAAGGTTTATTAGGGTTTATTAGTGTTTTCTATTGTTTCATAGTGTTTTTTAGCGTTTATGAGCCATTATTAGCATTTTTTTAGCGTCTATTGGGGTTTCATACTGTATTTTAGGGTTTCTTAGCGTTATTTAGCGTTTCTGTGCATTTGCATGGGTTTTTAGTGTTTCTGAGGGTTTTGTAGGGTTTCTTAGGGTGTCTTAGCATTTTTTAGCGTTTCTTAGGGTTCTTAGCATTTCTTAATGTTTTTTTTTGCGTTTACATAGCCTTTTTTTAGCATTCCTTAGGGATTATTAGGGTTTTTTTAACTTTTGGTATTGTTTCTTAGCGTTTTTAGTGTTTTTTTGTATTTTTAGGGTTTATAAACGTTTCTTAGGCTTTCTTAGGGTTTCTTTGTGTTTTTTTGTATGATTTTATACGGTTTCTTAGCGTTTCTTAGATTTATTGGGGTTTCCTATCATTTCCTAGGGTTTTTAGCTTTTTTATCGTTTACTAGGGTTTCGTAGCATTTCTTACCGTTTCTTAAAGTTTATTAGTGTTTATTAGGGTTTCATAGGGTTTCTTAGATTTTTTTTATCGTTTACTAGCGTTTCTTAGTATTTCTTAGGGTTTTTTAGTTTTTACTTAGGCTTTTTTTATTATTTATTAGGGATCCTTAGCATTTTTTAGTGTTTTTTTAAGCATTTCTTAGCATTTTTTTTGTTTCTTAGCTTTTTTTTTTATAGTTTACTAGGGTTTCCTAGCGTTTCTTAAAGTTTATTAGGGTTTATTATGGTTTCATAATGTTTTTGAGCGTTTCTAAGCCATTATTAGCATTTTTTTAGCGTCTCATTGGGTTTCATACTGTATTTTAGGGTTTCTTAGCGTTATTCAGCGTTTCTCTGCTTTTGCTTGGGTTTTTTTTAGTGTTTCCGAGGGTTTTGTAGGGTTTCTTTGGGTTTTATTGTGTTTCTTAGGGTTCTTAGCACTTTTTAGTGTTTTTTAAGTGTTTCTTAGCACTTTTTTGGGTGGGGTTTCCTAGCGTTTCTTAAGGTTTATTAGGGTTTATTACCGTTTTTTATGATTTCGCAGTGTTTTTGAGCGTTTTTTAGCCATTATTAGCATTTTTTTAGCGTCTCTTGGGGTTTCATACTGTATTTAAGGGTTTCTTAGCGTTATTTAGCGTTTCTCTACATTTGCATGGATTTTTTTAGTGTTTCCGAGGGTTTTGTAGGGTTTCTTTGGGTTTTATTGGATTTCTTAGGGTGTCTTAGCATTTTTTAGCATTTCTTAGGGTTCTTAGCTTTTCTTAGGGTTTTTTTTTGGCATTTACATAGCCTTTTTTTAGCATTCCTTAGGGATTATTAGGGTTTTTTTTTAACGTTTGGTATTGTTTCTTAGCATTTTTAGTGTTTTTTTTTTGCGTTTTTAGGGTTTCTAAACGTTTCTTAGGCTTTCTTAGCGTTTCTTTTGGTTTTTTTGTATGATTTTATACGGTTTCTTAGCGTTTCTTATGGTTTATTGGGGTTTGTTATTATTTCCTAGGGTTTCTTAGCTTTTTTCATCGTTTACTAGGGTTTCGTAGCATTTCTTACCGTTTCTTAAGGTTTATTAGTGTTTATTAGTGTTTATAGGGTTTCTTAATGTTTTTTAGGGTTTCTTAGTATTTTTTACGGTTTCTTAGAGTTTTCTTGGGTTTTGTAGAGTTTTTTTTAGAGTGTTTTAGCATTTCTTAGTGTTTCTTAGGGTTCTTAGAATTTGCTTAGCATTTTTTTGGGTTTCATAGGGTTTTTGAGCGTTTCTTAGCCATTCTTAGCATTTCTTAGCGTTTCCTTGGGTTTTGTAGGGTTTTTTAGAGTTTCTTAGCATTTCTTAGTGTTTCTTCGGGTTCTTAGTGTTTGCTTAGAATTTTATTTGGGTTTCATTGGGTTTTTGAGCGTTTCTTAGGGTTCTTAGTATTTCTTAGGGTTTCTTAGTGTTTTCGAGGATTTTGTAGGGTTTCTTAGAGTGTCTTAGCATTTTTTTTAGTGTTTCTTAGTGTTTTTTAGTGGTTACTTAGCCTTTTTTTTATTATTTATTAGGGATCCTTAGGGTTTGTTAGTATTTGATAGGGTTTCTTAGCACTTTTTTTGTGTTTTATAAGCGTTTCTTAGCATTTTTTTGGGTTTCTTAGGTTTTTTTTTTATCGTTTAATAGGGTTTCCTAGCGTTTCTTAAGGTTTATTAGGGGTTATTAGCATTTTTTATGGTTTCATAGTGTTTTTTAGTGTTTCTGAGCCATTATTAGCATTTCTTTTAGCGTCTCTTGGGGTTTCATACTGTATTTTAGGGTTTCTTAGTGTTATTTAGCGTTTCTCTACATTTGCATGGGTTTTTTTAGTGTTTCCGAGGGTTTTGCAAGGTTTCTTTGGGTTTTATTGGGTTTCTTAGTGTGTCTTAGTGTTTTTTAGCGTTTCTTAGGGTTCTTAGCATTTCTTAGGGTTTTTTTTTATTTACATAGCCTTTTTTTAGCATTCCTTATGGATTATTAGGGCTTTTTTTAACGTTTGGTATTGTTTCTTAGCATTTTTATTTTTATTTTTTTACATTTTTAGAGTTTCTAAAGGTTTCTTAGGCTTTCTTAGCATTTCTTTGGGTTTTTTTTTGTATAATTTTATACGGTTTCTCAGCGTTTCTTATCATTTCCTAGGGTTTCTTAGCTTTTTTTAACGTTTACTAGGGTTTCGTAGCATTTCTTACCGTTTCTTAATGTTTATTAGGGTTTCATAGGGTTTCTTAGCTTTTTTTGTCGTTTACTAGGGTTTCGTAGCATTTCTTACTGTTTCTTAAGGTTTATTTGTGTTTGTGAGGTTTTCATAGGGTTTTTTTATCGTTTCTTATCGATTCTTATCATTTTTTATCGTTTGTTAGCATTTCTTAGGGTTTCTTTACGTTTCCGAGGATTTTGTAGGGTTTCTTAGCATGTGTTTGTGTTTTCTTGTGTTTCTTAGTTTGTTTTAGCATTGCATAGGGTTTTTTTAGCGATACTTAGCATTTTTTTAGCATTTCTTGGGGTTTCTGAATGTGTTTTACGGTTTCTTAGTATTTTTTAGGGTTTTTTTTAGCATTTCTTAAGATTACTTAGCATTTCCTTGGGTTTTGTAGGTTTTTTTTAGAGTGTCTTAGCATTTCTTAGTGTTTCTTAGGGTTCTTAGTGTTTGCTTAGCATTTTCTTGGGTTTCATAGGGTTTTTGAGCGTTTCTTAGCCATTCTTAGCATTTCTTAGGGTTTCTTAGTGTTTTCGAGGGTTTTGTAGGGTTTCTTAGAGTGACTTAGCATTATTTTAGTGTTTCTTAGGATTCTTAGTATTTCTTATGGTTTTTAGTGTTTACTTAGCCTATTTTATTATTTATTAGGGATCCTTAGGTTTCTTAGCATTTGATAGGATCTCTTAGCACTTTTTAGTATTTTTTAAGTGTTTCTTAGCATTTTTTTTTGGATTTCTTAGCTTTTTTTTATCGTTTACTAGAGTTTCCTAGATTTTCTTAAGGTTTATTAGGGTTTATTAGTGTTTTTATGGTTTCATAGTGTTTTTGAGCATTTCTGAGCCATTATTAGCATTTTTTAAGCGTCTCTTGGGGTTTCATACTGTATTTTAGGGTTTCTTAGCGTTACTTAGCGTTTCTCTGCATTTGCATGGGTTTTTTAGTGTTTCCGAGGGTTTTGTAGGGTTTCTTTGGGTTTCTTAGGGTATCTTAGCGTGTTTTAGCGTTTCTTAGTATTCTTAACATTTCTTAGGGTTTTTTTTTGCATTTACATAGCCTTTTTTTAGAATTCCTCAGGGATTCTTAGGGTTTTTTTAACGTTTGGTATTGTTTGTTAGCATTTTTAGTATTTTTTTAGCGTTTTTAGGGTTTCTAAACGATTCTTAGGCTTTCTTAGCGTTTCTTTTGATTTGTTTGTATGATTTTATAGGGTTTCTTATCGTTTCTTAGGATTTATTGAGGTTTCATATCATTTCCTAGGGTTTCTTAGCTTTTCTTATCTTTTACTAGGGTTTCGTAGCATTTCTCACCGTTTTTAAGGTGTATTAGTGTTTATTAGGGTTTCATAGGGTTTCTTAGCTTTTTTTATCATTTACTAGGGTTTCGTAGCATTTCCTACAATTTCTTAAGGTTTATTAGTGTTTATTAGGGTTTCATAGCTTTTTTTTTTATCGTTTACTAGTGTTTCGTAGCATTTCTTACCGTTTCTTAAGGTTTACTAGTGTTTATTAGGGTTTCATAGGGTTTTTGACCGTTTCTTATAGATTCTTATCATTTCTTTATCGTTTATTAGCATTTCTTAGGGTTTCTTAGTGTTTTCGAGGGTTTTGTAGGGTTTCTTAGAGTGTCTTAGCATTTTCTTAGTGCTTAATTAGCCTTTTTTATTATTTATTAGGGATCCTTAGCGTTTCTTAGCATTTGATTGGGTTTCCTATCGATTCTTAGCATTTCTTAGGGTTTCTTAGCATTTCCGAGGATTTTGTAGGGTTTCTTAGCATGTGTTTGTGTTTTATTGGGTTTCTTAGTGTGTTTTAGCATTTCATAGGGTTTTTTAGCGATTCTTAGCATTTTTTAGCGTTTCTTGGGGTTTCTTAATGTTTTTTAGGGTTTCTTAGTTTTTTTCAGGGTTTCTTAGCATTTTTAAGATTTCTTAGTGTTTCCTTGGGTTTTGTAGGGTTTTTAGAGTGTCTTAGCATTTCTTTGGGTTCTTAGTGTTTACTTAGCATTTTTTTGGGTTTCATAGGGTTTTTGAGCTTTTCTTAGCCATTCTCTGCATTTCTTAAGTTTTCTTAGTGTTTTCGAGGGTTTTGTAGGGTTTCTTAGAGTGTCTTAGCATTTTTTTAGTGTTTCTTAGAGTTTTTTAGTGTTTACTTAGCCTTTTTTATTATTTATTAGGGATCCTTAGGGTTTTCTTAGCGTTTGGTAGGGTTTCTTAGCACTTTTAAGTGTTTTTTTAAGCGTTTCTTAGCATTTTTTTTATTGTTTACTAGGGTTTCCTAGCGTTTCTTAATGTTATTAGGGTTTATTAGCGTTTTTTATGGTTTCATAGTGTTTTTGAGCATTTCTGAGCCATTATTAGCTTTTTTTAGCTTCTCTTGGGGTTTCATTCTGTATTTTAGGGTTTCTTAGCGTTATTTAGCGTTTCTCTGCATTTGCCTGGGTTTTTTAGTTTTTTCAAGGGTTTTGTAGGGTTTCCTTGGGTTTTATTGGGTTTCTTAGGGTGTCTTAGCATTTTTTACTGTTTCTTAGGGTTCTTAGCATTTCTTAGGGTTTTTTTTTGCGTTTACATAGCCTTTTTTTAGCATTCCTTAGGGATTTTTAGTGTTTTTCTTAACGTTTGGTATTATTTCTTAGCATTTTTAGTGTTTTTTTAGCGTTTCTAAACGTTTCTTAGGCTTTCTTAGCGTTTCTTTGGGTTTTTTTGTATGATTTTATACGGTTTCTTAGGATTTATTGGGGTTTCTTATCATTTCCTAGGGTTTCTTAGCTTTTCTTATCGTTTACTAGAGTTTAGTAGCATTTCTTACCGTTTCTTAAGGTTTATTAGTGTTTATTAGGGTTTCATAGGGTTTTTGACCGTTTCTTATCGATTCTTATCATTTCTTTATCGTTTCTTAGCATTTCTTAGGGTTTCTTAGCGTTTCCGAGGGTTTTGTAGGGTTTCTTAGCATGTGTTTGTGTTTTATTGGGTTTCTTAGTGTGTTTTAGCGTTTCATAGGGTTTTTTAGTGATTCTTAGCATTTTTTAGCATTTCTTGGGGTTTCTTAATGGTTTTTAGTGTTTCTTAGCATTTCTTAAGATTTCTTAGTGTTTCCTTGGGTTTTGTAGGGTTTTTTAGAGTGTCTTAGCATTTCTTAGGGTTCTTTGTGTTTGCTTAGCATTTTTTTGGGTTTCATAGGGTTTTTGAGCTTTTCTTAGCCATTCTCCGCATTTCTTAGGTTTTCTTAGTGTTTTCGAGGGTTTTGTAGGGTTTCTTAGAGTGTCTTAGCATTTTTTTAGTGTTTCATAGGGTTTTTTAGTGTTTACTTAGCCTTTTTTTTATTTATTAGGGATCCTTAGGGTTTCTTAACATTTTTTAGTGTTTTTTAAGTGTTTCTTAGCATTTTTTGTGGTTTCTTAGCTTTTCTTTTATCGTTTACTATGGTTTCGTAGCGTTTCTTAAGGTATATTAGGGTTTATTAGCGTTTTTTATGGTTTCATAGTGTTTTTGAGCGTTTCTGAGCCATTATTAGCATTTTTTTTAGCATCTCTTGGGGTTTCATGCTGTATTTTAGGGTTTCTTAGCGTTATTTAGCATTTCTCTACATTTGCATGGGTTTTTTAGTGTTTTGTAGGGTTTTGTAGGGTTTCTTTGGGTTTTATTGGGTTTCTTAGGGTGTCTTAGCATTTTTTAGCGTTTGTTAGGGTTCTTAGCATTTCTTAGGGTTTTTTTTTGCGTTTACATTGCCTTTTTTTAGCATTCCTTAGGTATCCTTATGGTTTTTTTTAACGTTTGGTTATTGTTTGTTAGCACTTTTTGTGTTTTTTTTAGCATTTTAGGGTTTCTAAACGTTTCTTAGGCTTTCTTAGCGTTTCTTTGGGTTTTTTTGTATGATTTTATACGGTTTCTTAGCGTTTATTTGGATTTATTGGGGTTTCTTATCATTTCCTAGGGTTTCTTAACGTTTCTTATCGTTTACTAGGATTTTGTAGCATTTCTTACCGTTTCTTAAGGTTTATTAGTGTTTATTAGGGTTTCATAGGGTTTTTGACCATTTCTTATCGATTCTTATCATTTCTTTATAGTTTCTTAGCATTTCTTAGGGTTTCTTAGCGTTTCCTAGGGTTTTGTAGGGTTTCTTAGCATGTGTTTGTGTTTTATTGGGTTTCTTAGTGTGTATTAGAGTTTCATAGGGTTTTTTAGCGATTCTTTGCATTTTTTAGCATTTCTTGGGGTTTCTTAATGTTTTTTAGTGTTTCTTAGTATTTTTTAGGGTTTCTTACATTTCTTAGCGTTTACTTGGGTTTTGTAGGGTTTTTAGAGTGTCTTAGTATTTCTTAGGGTTTTTAGTGTTTGCTTAGCATTTTTTTGGGTTTCATAGGATTTTTGAGCGTTTCTTAGCCATTCTCCGCATCTCTTAGGTTTTCTTAGTGTTTTCGAGGGTTTTGTAGGGTTTCTTAGAGTGTCTTATCGTTTTTTTAGTGTTTCTTAGGGTTTTTGAAAGTGTTTTAGCATTTCTTAGTGTTTCTTAGGGTTCTTAGTGTTTGCTTAGCATTTTTTTGGGTTTCATAGGGTTTTTTTTACCGTTCCTTAGCCATTCTTAGCATTTCTTAAGGTTTCTTAGTTTTTTCAAGGGTTTTGTAGGGTTTCTTAGAGTGTCTTAGCGTTTTTTTAGTGTTTCTTAGGGTTCTTAGCATTTCTTAGGGTTTTTTAGTGATTACTTAGCCTTTTTTATTATTTATTAGGGATCCTTAGGGTTTCTTAGCGTTTGATAGGGTTTCTTAGCACTTTTTAGTGTTTTTAAGCGTTTCTTAGAATTTATAGGGTTTCTTAGTATTTTTTAGGGTTTCTTAGCATTTTTTAAGATTTCTTAGTGTTTCCTTGGGTTTTGTAGGGTTTTTTAGAGTGTGTTAGCATTTCTTAGGGTTCTTAGTGTTTGCTTAGCATTTTTTTGGGTTTCATAGGGTTTTTGAGCGTTTCTTAGCCATTCTCCACATTTCTTAGGTTTTCTTAGTGTTTTCGAGGGTTTTGTACGGTTTCTTAGAGTGTCTTAGCATTTTTTTAGTGTTTCTTAGGGTTTTTTAATGTTTACTTAGCCTTTTTTATTATTTATTAGGGATCCTTGGGATTTTCTTAGTGTTTGATAGGGGTTCTTAACCCTTTTTAGTGTTTTTAAGCGTTTCTTAGCATTTTTTTTGGGTTTCTTTGCTTTTTTTTATCATTTACTAGGGTTTTCTAGCGTTTCTTAAGGCTTATTAGGGTTTATTAGCCTTTTTTATGGTTTCATAGTGTTTTTGAGCATTTCTTAGCCATTATTAACATTTTTTTAGCGTCTCTTGGGGTTTTATACAGTATTTTAGTGTTTCTTAGCGTTTTTTAGCATTTCTCTGCATTTGCATCGATTTTATTAGTGTTTATTTGGGTTTTATTTGGTTTCTTATGGTGTCTTAGCATTTTTTTTAGCGTATCTTAGGGTTCTTACCATTTCTTTGGGTGTTTTTTTGTGTTTACATAGCCTTTTTTTTAGCATTCCTTGGGGATTATTAGGGTTTTTTTACGTTTGGTATTGTTTCTTAGCATTTTTAGTGTTTTTTTAGCGTTTTTAGTGTTTCTAAATGTTTCTTAGGCTTTCTTAGCGTTTCTTTGGGTTTTTTGTATGATTTTATACAGTTTCATAGCGTTTCTTAGGATTTATTGGGGTTTCTTATCATTTCCTAGGGTTTCTTAGCTTTTCTTATAGTTTACTAGGGTTTCGTAGCATTTCTTACCGTTTCTTAAGGTTTATTAGTGTTTATTAGGGTTTCATAGGGTTTTTGACCGTTTCTTATCGATTCTTATCATTTCTTTATCGTTTCTTAGCATTTCTTAGGGTTTCTTAGCGTTTCCGAGGGTTTTGTAGGGTTTCTTAGCATGTGTTTGTGTTTTAATGGGTTTCTTAGTGTGTTTTAGCGTTTCATAGGGTTTTTTTAGCGATTCTCAGCATTTTTTAGCGTTTCTTGGGGTTTCTTAATGTTTTTTAGGATTTCTTAGTATTTTTTAGGGTTTCGTAGCATTTCTTAAGATGTCTTAGCATTTCCTTGGGTTTTGTAGGGTTTCTTAGAGTGTCTTAGCGTTTCTTAGTGTTTCTTAGTGTTCTTAGTGGCTGCTTAGCATTTTTTTGGGTTTCATAGGGTTTTTGACCGTTCCTAAGCCATTCTTAGTAATTCTTAGGGTTTCTTAGTTTTTTCGAGGGTTTTGTAGGGTTTCTTAGAGTGTCTTAGCGATTTTTTTAGTATTTCTTAGGGTCCTTAGCATTTCTTAGGGTTTTTTAGTTTTTAATTAGCTTTTTTTATTTATTAGGGATCCTTAGGGTTTCTTAGCTTTTGATAGGGTTTCTTAGCACTTTTTAGTGTTTTTTAAGCGTTTCTTCGCATTTTTTTGGATTTCTTGGCTTTTTTTTTATCGTTTACTAGAATTTCCTAGCGTTTCTTAAGGTTTATTAGGGTTTATTAGCGTTTTTTATGGTTTCATAGTGTTTTTGAGCGTTTCTGAGCCATTATTAGCATTTTTTTAGCGTCTCTTGGTGTTTCATACTGTATTTTAGGGTTTCTTAGCATTATTTAGCGTTTCTCTACATTTGCATGGGATTTTTAGTGTTTCCGAGGGTTTTGTAGGGTTTCTTTGGGTTTTATTAGGTTTCTTAGGGTGTCTTAGCGTTTTTTAGCGTTTCTTATGGTTCTTAGCATTTCTTAGGGTTTTTTTTGTGTTTACATAGCCTTTTTTTTTACCATTCCTTGGGGATTCTTAGGGTTTTTTTAATGTTTGGTATTGTTTCTTAGCATTTTTAGTATTTTTTTTAGCGTTTTTAGGGTTTCTACACGTTTCTTAGGCTTTCTTAGCATTTCTTTGGGTTTTTGTAGGGTTTTTGTAGGGTTTTTTAGAGTGTCTTAGCGTTTCTTAGGGTTCTTAGTATTTGCTTAGCATTTTTTTGGGTTTCATAGGGTTTTTAAGCGTTTCTTAGCCATTCTTAGCATTTCTTAGGGTTTCTTAGTGTTTTCAAGGGTTTTGTAGGGTTTCTTAGTGTTGCGAATCTCGCCAATATGCTGACAACACCCTACACCAAATATGGCAAAGACCCCAAGACTTTTACGATGCAAGTGCAAAAAGATGGAATATACCTTGTTTATGTGAGAAATAAGGTATGGGATATGTAGACGCCACACCCAAATCCTCTAAGAAGAACTATTAGAAAACTTCGGGTGATAAGTCTTGATTGCTTGATTGCCACAGGTAAAAACCTTATAAGTTCAAAAAAAGCTATTTCAAGATAGAAAGAAAACAAAACCTTACAAGATTGAAATTCCAAAGTGTTTCTCTCCAATGCTGTGGAGTATGCCTTTTATAGGCTCAGAAAACAACCGAATGGCCCACAAAATGAGGAAAAAAATCTATTATGGTTTTAAGCTAATCATATATAATCTAAATATCTAGAATATTTTAATAACTAATTTAAAAATCTGAACTATCTAATATTATCCTAAAAGATTTATTATATTTATAAATCTCTCCTTATTAATTAAATCTGGACATTCTCTTGGGCTCATCTTGGGCTTTTCATTTGGGCTTATATTTGAATATTTAGCAATCTCTTTAATTAGCCCATATAAAGATGCTTTGAATCTTTTAGCCCTTGACCTTGTGATTGGGCCCTCTTGCAGTCTCAAATGATTATTCATCTCATTTGGTGGCAAACTGTTCAGCTCCATTGCAGGTTCGGTTGATTGGACTTGTGAATTTGTAGTCTTTTTAGTCGGATTCACATCACTTTAGTCGGATTCACATCATTCTCCCCCTCTTGAAAATGATTTGTCCTCAAATCTTCTTTTCCTTCATCACCTATATCAAAAGACATTAACTTATAAATATTTATGCCATTACTAACAATATATTTGCTAGATAACTTCCTATTGTAATTATTATTACTGAGTTTTAACACTTTAAATAATCCCTCTAATCTAAGAAATTTTGATAGTTTTCTTTTCATAAACCGTTCATTCCTCATATGTAAACTAACCCAAATCCCTGGATCAAAAACAACTTTCATGAAACTCTTGTTGTAAAGATTAATATTTTCTTAAGTCTGCTGTTTTCTATCCAATGGATTAAAACCATAGATAATCTCCATTGGTGATAACTTAGTTACTGAATAAATATAACGATTATATGCAAACACAACATGTGGTAAACATGCAGTTGAAAATAGAAGTTTTGTAACCAACACAGTATTCCAAGAAAAATTAAGCAATTTAGTGTCAATGATTGTAAACAAAATGTACCTTTTAGATAATGTATAAGAAACTACATTTTTCATACCTTGCTTACACTTGATCACATAACCAGATGTATAAATGAATTCTACCCACCTTGCATGATACTCATTCAGCTTGAGGGCTACTCTGCTGAACTTTTCATTACAATATGCAATTGATCTTCTTTCCTGACTTACCAAGTAAGGTGTTTGCCAATCTTGAATTACCTTAATTTCCTTGTCAATGGGAATCCCTTCAAAACTTATAACATATCCAGAAAATAGAAGTTTATCTGAACAAATGATAAATATCTTAAAATTCTCAAACAATTTATCTTTCCTTAAAACTTTTAACATCATTTTCAAATATTTCATAAGTTCATATACCAAGACGTCATTAAAATATATATAGTCAAACTTTAAAATGATAACATGCAAGATATGCTTCATTAATATCATGATAGTGCTATAGGCACAAGTCAATCCAAAAATCACAACTAACCAATCATATAGACCTGGTTTTGTTTCAGATGTTGTTTTCAAATCATCTTTTTCTTTAATTTGAAATTGATGATATTCACTCTTAAGACCACGTTTTGAAAACAAATAGCATCTATGCAACTCAATAACCATATCATATAAATAAGAAAGTTGTTGTCAATACTTTACAGTGATATTGTCAATGGCTCGACAATTGAGGCATATTTGCCAAGTTTTGTCCTTCATGGGTACAACACATGGTCGCTTGCTCTAACGTATATATCTCATTTCCATCAATTTTAGGACTTGGTGTTGACTTTGATACTTGTTTTCTTGAACTGGTGGCAAATTAAGAGTTATCTTCTTTGTAATAACATTCTTGAATTCCTGCAGAAGAGAAACACTAATGCTCGGTAAATATCCGACAATATGGTTAGTAAAATAGAAATCCTTGTACATAAGTACTATAAGGATAGGATATGGAATTGTATCTCTCTTGATCTCACTTTTTCTCTCCATAAAATTGTTTTTACTCTCTTTTCTTTGTATTATGGCTTTTCTCTCTTTTTTTTCAACATTGCCTTTTCTCTCATCATTTTCAATTTCGGCTTTTCTCTCTCTGATTTTTCTCTCTTCTTTTTCAATATTGCCTTTTATTTCTTCCTCTTCAATCATGGCTTTTCTCTCTTGTCTTTCTGCTATTTTCTTTTCATTTGCCTTTTTCTTTTTCAACTGATCCTGAAAAACTTGTTGTAAAGTAAAAGGTATAAGAGATATTGATCTATTATTCATCACGAATGAGTACCTATCTATTAATCTATCATATGTAACGTGACGATCTAACTTCCAAGGTTCTCTCAATAAAATATGACATGCATGCATTGGTACTACATCACATAATATTTCATCTTGATATTTCCCAATAGAGAAGGACACTATCACCTGTTGGGTTACCTCGAGTTTGGGTCGATCATTCAGCCTTTGAATTTGATATGGCTTTGGATGCTTCATTGCATGTAATGCCAACTTCTCCACAAGCTCGGTGCTAGCAAAGTTAGTGTAGCTTTCCCCATCTATGATAACAGAACAAACCTTATTGTTCATAGAGCAACGAGTATGAAATAACTTCTCACATTGGTTGTCCAAGATATCATTAATCCATGGTTTGTTCCAAGTAGTAGGTTGATTGAAGGAATTGAGCTTAAGGTTGTCGCGATTAACTTTGACATCATCTAACTCCTCGAGTTCTTCTGGATCAAAATATCTAGATTGAAAGCTCGAACATCGTTGTTTAGTGGGCATATGTTGATGCGAACGCCATCTCACACCTTCCTCCAACTGACCCAGTCGAGTATGAAGAGACTCAAATTCAGACTTCACTATATGTTCCATTTCTCTCTTCATTGCTTTCCACTGTAGGTTTCGAATGGGTGGTATGGAACCTCTTCTTTCATTGTGTTTCCTTGTTGTTGGGCCTTGTGATCCTGGCAATTGTTAGAAAGAAAAGAACCTCGCAACTCTTCCTCACATATTTCTCTCAAGCACTCTTGTTTCACACTCAAATGGCTTTTTCTTATAGATTTAAAGCACTCTTGCCTTTTTCCACTCATATGTCTTCTTTCAATCTGAATTGAACTTTAAAAATAAATCATTTTTACGAAGCAGTTCAACTTGACTAACAATCAAGACAAATCAATAAGGTTTTCAAAAACCCATTCCATAAGAATTTAGGTATGGTGTACGACTAGACTTATAGAAGAATAAAATTTAGATAAAGAAAGAAATTAAGATGGAATGAAGTAGACTACATATAGTAGATTAAGAATGAAATTCAAGCTATAATTGTGTGCCTCTCTTTTTTTTTTGCCATTTTTTTTGCTCTTTTTTTTAGCATGATATTTTTTTGCTCTTTTTTCCCTTTTTTTTAACCTACTAAAGAGAAAATAGATAGAAGAAGATGAGAATTTTTTTCCGTTTATAGAGAATAGAAATATGTAGAGAAGATAAAAAAAAAAAGAACTAGATATAAAAGATGGGATGGAACTTGCCGTGCAACCGAGTGCTCTGATACCAACTGATGCGAACCCCGCCAATATGCTGACGACACCCTACACTAAATATGGCAAAGACCCCAAGACTTTCACGATTCAAGTGCAAAAATATGGAATATACCTTGTTTATGTGAGAAACAAGGTATGGGATATGTAGACGCCACACCCAAATCCTCTAAGAAGAACTCTTAGAAAACCTCGGGTGATAAGTCTTGATTGCTTGAACACCACAGATAAAAACCTGATAAGTTCAAAAAAAGCTCTTTCAAGATAGAAAGAAAACAAAACCTTACAAGATTGAAATTCCAAAGTGTCTCTCTCCAATGCTGTGGAGTATGCCTTTTATATGCTCAGAAAATAGCCGAATGGCCCACAAAATGAGGAAAAAAATCTATTATGGTTATAAGCTAACCATATCTAATCTAAATATCTAGGATATTTTAATAACTAATTTAAAATTTTGAACTACCTAATATTATCCTAAAAGATTTATTATATTTATAAATCTCTCCTTATTAATTAAATCCGGACCTTCTCTTGGGCTCATCTTGGGCTCTTCATTTGGGCTTATATTTGAATAACTGATGCGAACCTCGCCAATATGCTGACGACACCCTACACCAAATATGGCAACAATCCCAAGACTTTCACGACGCAAGTGCGAAAAGATGGAATATACCTTGTTTATGTGATAAACAAGGTATGGGATATGTAGACGCCACACCCAAATCCTCTAAGAAGAACTCTTAGAAAACCTCGGGTGATAAGTCTTGATTGCTTGAACACCACAGATAAAAACCTGATAAGTTCAAAAAAAGCTCTTTCAAGATAGAAAGAAAACAAAACCTTACAAGATTGAAATTCCAAAGTGTCTCTCTCCAATGCTGTGGAGTATGCCTTTTATAGGCTCAGAAAATAGCCGAATGGCCCACAAAATGAGGAAAAAAATCTATTATGGTTATAAGCTAACCATATCTAATCTAAATATCTAGGATATTTTAATAACTAATTTAAAAATTTGAACTACCTAATATTATCCTAAAAGATTTATTATATTTATAAATCTCTCCTTATTAATTAAATCTGGACCTTCTCTTGGGCTCATCTTGGGCTCTTCATTTGGGCTTATATTTGAATAACTGATGCGAACCTCGCCAATATGCTGACGACACCCTACACCAAATATGGCAACGATCCCAAGACTTTCACGACGCAAGTGCGAAAAGATGGAATATACCTTGTTTATGTGAGAAACAAGGTATGGGATATGTAGACGCCACACCCAAATCCTCTAAGAAGAACTCTTAGAAAACCCTGGGTGATAAGTCTTGATTGCTTGAACGCCACAGGTAAAAACCTGATAAGTTCAAAAGCTCTTTCAAGATAGAAAGAAGACAAAACCTCACAAGATATAAATTCCAAAGTGTGTCTCTCCAATGCTGTGGAGTATGCCTTTTATAGGCTCAGAAAACAACCGAATGACCCACATAATGAGGAAAAAACCTATTATGGTTACAAGCTAACCTTATCTAATCTGACTACCTAATATTATCCTAAGAGATTTATTATATTTATAAATCTCTCCTTATTAATTAAATTTGGACCTTCTCTTGGGCTCTTCATTTGGGCTTCTATTTGAATATTCAGCAATCTCTTTAATCAGCCCATATAAAGCTTTTTTGAATCTTTTAGCCCTTGACCTTGTGATCGGGCCCTCTTGTAGACTCAAATGATTATTCATCTCTTTTGGTGACGAACTGTTCAGCTCCATTGTAGGTTCGGTTGATTGGACTTGTGAATTCGTAGTCTCTTTAGTCGGATTCACATCATTCTCCCCCTCTTGAAAATGATTTGTCCTCAAATCTTCTATTTCTTCATCACCTACATCAAAGGGCATTAAATCAGTAACATTGAAGCTTTCTTTAACGCTATACTCACCAGGCAACTCTAGCCTGTAAGCATTATTATTAATTTGTTCCAACACACGAAATGGTCCATCTCCTCTAGGAAGAAGTTTTGATCGCCTTTGTTCCGGAAATCGTTTTTTCCTCATATGAAGCCAGACCCAATCGCCAGGTTAAAAAATGACACTTTTGCATCCCTTGTTTGCTTGTTTTTCATAAACTTTAGTCATCCGTTCAATATGCATCTTTGTCTTCTCGTGCAGTTCTTTCACAAACTCTGCTTTTCTCTTTCCATCAAAATTCACAAATTCACCTACAGGAAGTGGATTTAGATCTAGAGGGGTTAATGGATTGAAACCATAAACAATCTCAAATGGTGAAAACTTAGTTGTAGAATGAACAGAACGATTATAAGCAAATTCAACATGTGGTAAGCAATCTTCCCATGATTTCAAATTCTTTTTTATTATAGAACGTAATAAAGTACCTAATGTCCTATTTACTACTTCTGTTTGACCATCAGTTTGTGGGTGACATGTTGTTGAAAGCAGCAGTTTGGTTCCCAATTTACCCCATAGGGTTTTCCAAAAGTAACTCAAGAATTTAGAATCACGATCAGAAACAATAGTTCTAGGCATACCATGCAGTCTAACAACTTCTCTAAAGAACAAATTAGCCACATTCAATGCATCATCAGTTTTATGACATGGAATGAAATGTGCCATTTTTGAAAACCTATCAACTACCACAAACACAGAATCCCTCCCCCTCTTAGTTCTTGGTAATCCTAAAACAAAATCCATGGAAATATCAATCCAAGGTGCATTAGGAATCGGAAGAGGAGCATACAGGCCGTGAGGTTGTTGCCTAGACTTAGACTCCTTACATGTAATGCATCGAGAACAAATTTTCTCAACATCCCTTTTCATGTGGGGCCAAAAAAAATGCTCGTGCATCATCGCCATAGTTTTAGCTACCCCAAAATGTCCCATAAGTCCTCCACCATGTGCTTCCCTAACAAGTAACTCACGCAAAGAAGACTGAGGGATGCATAATTTATTTTCTCGAAAAAGAAATCCATTTTGTAAATAAAATTTTCCAAACCTACCACTTCGACAACCTTTAAACACTTCACAGAAATCAGGATCATTTACATACAAATCCTTGATATAATCAAAACCAAGTAATTTAGAATCTAGCATTGAAAGCATAGCGTACCTTCGCGATAGAGCATCTGCAACTATATTTTCCTTACCTTGTTTGTACTTGATCACATATGGGAATGTTTCAATGAACTCCACCCACCTTGCATGGCGTTTGTTCAACTTGTGTTGTCCTTTGAGATGTTTAAGAGATTCATGATCTGTGTGAATCACAAACTCTTTCGGCCATAGGTAGTGCTGCCATGTTTGAAGAGTTCGAACTAGGGCATACATCTCCTTATCATAGGTAGGATAGTTAAGGGTTGCTCCACTCAACTTTTCACTAAAATATGCAATTGGTCTTCCTTCCTACATTAATACACCTCCAATACCTACTCCTGATGCATCACACTCAATTTCAAATGTTTTCGAAAAATTAGGCAATGAGAGCAATGGGGCACTAGTTAATTTTTCCTTTATCAATTGAAATGCATTTTGTTGCTCATTACCCCATTTAAAAGGTATGTTTTTCTTTATAACAGTAGTAAGAGGTGCAACATAACTACTGAAATTTGGAACAAAACGTCTATAAAAACTAGCCAATCCATGGAAACTTCTTACCTGACTTACCGAATTAGGTGTCGGCCAGTCGCGAATTGCCTTAATCTTTTCCTTGTCAACTCCAATCCCTTCTGAACTTATAACATATCCAAGAAACACAAGTTTATCCGAACAAAAGACACATTTATTCAAGTTGGCAAATAACTTATGTTGCCTTAATGCTTCTAACACAGCTCTTAAATGTGCTACATGTTCATCCATGGTCATGCTGTAGATTAGAATATCATCAAAATATACCACTACAAATCTCCCAATAAAAGCACGTAATACATGATTCATTAATCTCATGAAAGTGCTTGGTGCATTAGTCAATCCAAAGGGCATAACTAACCATTCATATAATCCTTGTTTAGTCTTAAATGTAGTTTTTCATTCATCCCCTTCTTTCATTCGAATTTGATGATATCCACTCTTAAGATCTATTTTCGAAAATAAATAAGATCCATGCAACTCATCTAACATGTCATCCAAACGAGGAATAGGGTGGCGATACTTTACCGTGATGTTGTTGATGGCTCGACAATCCACGCACATTCGCCATGTTCCATCCTTGTTAGGTACAAGTAGCACTGGCACAGCACATGGACTCATACTCTCTCGAACATACCCCTTTTCCATCAGCTCTAGGACTTGGCGTTGAAGTTCCTTTGTTTCCTCAGGGTTACTTCTATATGCTGGTCGGTTGGGAATCGTCGCCCCAGGGATTAAATCAATTTGATGTTCAATTCCTCGAATTGGTGGCAAACCTGGTGGTATCTCATCAGGAAAGACATCGATAAATTCCTGCAAAACAGTAATAATATTGCTTGGCAAGGATCCGACAAGATCGTTAGTACTCAAAAAGGCGTCCTTGTACATAAGTACAATAAGAGCCTGATGTGAAAGTAAAGCTCGCTTGATCTCACTTTTTCTTGCAATAAAATTACTTTTACTCTCTTTTTCTTCCACTTCTGGCTTTTCCCTCTTTTTTCAACTCCGATATTTTTCCTTTCTTTTTTTCTTCTAATTTCTGTTCATTTGCCTTTTTCTTTTTCAGTTGATCCTCAAAAACTTGCCTTGGAGTCAATGGTACAAGAGATATTGGTCTCTTATTCATCACAAAAGAGTACCTATTAGTGAATCCATCATGCATAACTTGACGATCAAACTGCCAAGGTCATCCCAAAAGTATATGGCACGCGTGCAT
The DNA here is from genome assembly GCA_030064425.1 of Trapa bicornis. Taxonomy (NCBI): domain Eukaryota; kingdom Viridiplantae; phylum Streptophyta; class Magnoliopsida; order Myrtales; family Lythraceae; genus Trapa; species Trapa bicornis. The sequence goes on along the minus strand of CM057756.1, from coordinate 262,886 downwards.
TGGTACCACGTCACATAGTATTTCATCTTGATATTTTCCAATAGAAAATGCAACCAACACTTGTTTGGTTACCTTGAGTTCACCTTGGTCGTTCAGCCATTGTAGTCGATAAGGCTTCGGATGCTTTAAGGTTGGTAATGTCAATTTCTCCACCAGCTCAGTGCTAGTTACATTAGTGTAGCTTCCCCCATCTATAATAACACATCAAACCTTATTTTTCACACAACGAGTATGAAATAAGTTCTCACGCTGATTGTTTTCTTCTTCTTGGGCTTGAACACTGAGAGTTCGTCGTGCAACCAACAATTCCCCTTCTTCTGCATATTCATCAACATCTTCAAGTGGTGGCATCCCCGGATCGATATCTTCTTTTTCATCATTGGTCTCAATCTCACCATTAGCATTGATCACCATTGCCCGCTTATTTGGGCATTGACTTGCAACGTGACCCCTAGCTTGGCATCGGAAACACTTAATATCACGAGTTTTGGGAGTTGTGATATGGGTGTTACCTTGATTTTGGGCCACAGCCTACTTGGTTGTCTCTTTTAGTGGAGCATGCTAAGGTTGAGTTGACTGACTCTCAAATCGCCTTGAGGATGGTTTCCATGAGTTTGAGGAACCATTGTTTAATCCCCTTTTGTGTAAACTCTTTCTCTTCAATTGTTGTTCGACTTTGATAGCTTGATGTACCATATCTTGCAGCTCAACATGATATTGCATTTCCACCACGTCAGCTATCTCATGGTTTAGACCATGCAAAAATCTTGCCATTGTTGCCTCTCTATCTTCCTCCACATTTGCTCGAATCATCGCAATCTCCATCTCCTTGAAGTATTCGTCGATGCTTCTTGATCCTTGGGTAAGCCTTTGGAGTTTATTGAACAACTCCCGGTGATAGTGGCTGGGAACAAATCGTCGTCGCATGATCGCTTTCATTTCATCCCAAGACTCCATAGGGCGTTCGTGATTTCATTTCCTTTCCTTCAGCAACTGATCCCACCATATTATAGCATAATCAGTAAATTCGACAGCAGCAAGTCGTACCTTTTTCATCTCAGAGTAATTATGACAGTAAAAAACCATCTCCATCCTCTTTTCCCATTCAAGATACGCTTCTGGATCTGTTTTTCCTTGAAAAGAGGGTATCTTCAACTTGATATTATCTAGGTTGTCATCAACTCGGGGTCGTTCTCTATGAGCATATCGATCGAACTCCTCGGGTTCTTGTGGATCAAAACGTCTTGGCTGAAAGCTTTGAGGTCGCTGTTTAGTAGGGGTATGTTGACGCGAACCTCTGACTCCTTCTTCCAATTGATCAATTCGCTCATGAAGCGGTTCCAACTCGGACTTCAGCATTCGTCTCATTTCGCTTATTATGGCTTGCATTTGTAAATTTGGAATCGGTTGTTGGGAATCTTCTTCATTTGGCATATCTCCTCGTCGTTGTGCCATGAGTTCCTACAAATGATAACAGAAGAACCTTGCAAATGCTCACTCACGTATTTCTCTCAATCACTCGTGTTTTCACACTCAATTGGCTTTTTCTTAAAGATTCAAACACTCTTGCCTTTTTCCTCTCGAATGTCTTCTTTCAATCTAAATTGAACTTTAAAAATAAATCATTTTTACTAAGCAGTTCAACTTGAGAAACAATCAAGACAAATCAATAAAGGTTTTCAAAAAGTAATTTCAAAGAATTTAAGTGAGAAGAAAGAAATTAAGATGGAATGAAGTAATAGACTTAGATAGAGCAGAATAAGAATGAGATATAAGATAGAATTGTTTGCCTCCTTTTTTTTTTCTTTTGCCTTTTTTCACAAAAAAATTTTTTTTTGCCCTTTTTTTAGCACGAACATTTTTTGTTTCTTTTTTTTTAACCTTCTGAAGAGAAGATAGATAGAAGAATATGATAATTTTTTTATAGAGAATAGAAATAGGTAGAGATGATAAAAAAAACTAGATAAAAAAAATGGTGTAGAAATTGTCGTGCAACCGTGTGCTCTGATACCAACTGATGCGAACCTCGCCAATATGCTGACGACACCCTACACCAAATATGGCAACGATCCCAAGACTTTCATGACGCAAGTGCAAAAAGATGGAATATACCTTGTTTATGTGAGAAACAAGTTATGGGATATGTAGACGCCACACACAAATCCTCTAAGAAGAACTCTTAGAAAACCCTGGGTGATAAGTCTTGATTGCTTGAACGCCATAGGTAAAAACCTGATAAGTTCAAAAGCTCTTTCAAGATAGAAAGAAGACAAAACCTCACAAGATATAAATTCCAAAGTGTGTCTCTCCAATGCTGTGGAGTATGCCTTTTATAGGCTTAGAAAACAACCGAATGACCCACATAATGAGGAAAAAACCTATTATGGTTACAAGCTAACCTTATCTAATCTGACTACCTAATATTATCCTAAAAGATTTATTATATTTATAAATCTCTCCTTATTAATTAAATCTGGACCTTCTCTTGGGCTCATCTTAGGCTCTTCATTTGGGCTTCTATTTGAATATCCAGCAATCTCTTTAATCAGCCCATATAAAGCTTTTTTTAATCTTTTAGCCCTTGACCTTGTGATTGGGCCCTCTTGTAGACTCAAATGATTATTCATCTCTTTTGGTGACGAACTGTTCAGCTCCATTGCAGGTTCAGTTGATTGAACTTGTGAATTCGTAGTCTATTTAGTCGGATTCACATCATTCAGCAATCTCTTTAATCAGCCCATATAAAGCTTCTTTGAATCTTTTAGCCCTTGACCTTATGATTCGGCTCTCTTGCAGTCTCAAATGATTATTCATCTTATTTGGTGGCAAACTATTCAGCTCCATTGTAAGTTCGGTTGATTGTACTTGTAAATTCGTAGTCTGTTTAGTCGGATTCGCATCACTTTAGTCGGATTCACATCACTTAGAGTGTCTTAGCGTTTTTTTAGTATTTCTGAGGGTTCATAGCATTTCTTAGGGTTTTTTAGTGTTTACTTAGCCTTTTTTATTATTTATTAGGGATCCTTAGGGTTTCTTAGCATTTGATAGGGTTTCTTAGCACTTTTTAGTGTTTATTAAGCGTTTCTTAGCATTTTTTTGGGTTTCTTAGCATTTTTTTTATCGTTTACTAGGGTTTTTTAGCGTTTCTTAAGGTTTATTAGGGTTTATTAGCGTTTTTTATGGTTTCATAGTGTTTTTGAGCGTTTTTGAGCCATTATTAGCATTTTTTTCGCGTCTCTTGGGGTTTCATATTGTGTTTTAGGGTTACTTAGCGTTATTTAGTGTTTCTTTGCATTTGCATGGGTTTTTTAGTGTTTCCGAGGGTTTTGTAGGGTTTCTTTGGGTTTTATTGGGTTTCTTAGGGTGTCTTAGCGTTTTTTAGTGTTTCTTAGGGTTATTAGCATTTCTTAGGGTTTTTTTGCGTTTACATAGCCATTTTTTAGCATTCCTTAGGGATTTTTAGGGTTTTTCTTAACGTTTGGTATTGTTTCTTAGCATTTTTAGTGTTTTTTAGGGTTTCTAAACGTTTCTTAGGCTTTCTTAGCATTTCTTTGGGTTTTTTTGTATGATTTTATACGGTTTCTTAGGATTTATTGGGGTTTCTTACCATTTCCTAGGGTTTCTTAGCTTTTCTTATCGTTTACTAGAGTTTCGTAGCATTTCTTACCGTTTCTTAAGGTTTATTTGTGTTTATTAGGGTTTCATAGGGTTTTTGACCATTTCTTATCGATTCTTATCATTTCTTTATCGTTTCTTAGCATTTCTTAGGGTTTCTTAGCGTTTCCGAGGGTTTTGTAGGGTTTTTTTAGCATGTTTTTGTGTTTTATTGGGTTTCTTAGTGTGTTTTAGCGTTTCATAGGGTTTTTTTAGTGATTCTTAGCATTTTTTAGCGTTTCTTGGTGTTTCTTAGCATTTTTTAGTGTTTCTTAGCGTTCTTAGCATTTCTTATGGTATTTTAGCGTTTACTTAGCATTTATTAGGGTTTCTTAGCACTTTTTAGTGTTTTTTAAGCGTTTCGTAGCATTTCTTTGGATTTCTTAGCTTTTTTTTATCGTTTACTAGGGTTTCCTAGCATTTCTTAAGGTTTATTAGCATTTTTTAGGCTTACATAGTGTTTTTGAGCCATTATTTGCATTTTTTTAGCGTTTCTTGGGGTTTCATATTGTATTATAGGGTTTCTTTGCATTTGCATGGGTTTTTTTAGTGTTTTCGAGGGTTTTGTAGGTTTTCTTTGGGTTTTATTATGTTTCTTAGGGTGTCTTAGCATTTTTTAGCATTTCTTAGGGTTCTTAGCCTTTCTTAGGGTTTTTTTTTGTGTTTACATAGCCTTGTTTTAGCATTTCCTAGGGATTCTTAGGGTTTTTTATCGTTTGGTATTGTTTCTTAGTATTTTTAGTATTTTTTACCGTTTTTTAGTGTTTCTAAACGTTTCTTAGGCTTTCTTAGCATTTCTTTGGGTTTTTTTTATGATTTTATAGGGTTTCTTAGCGTTTCTTAGGATTTCTTGGGGTTTCTTAGCATTTCCTAGGGTTTCCTAGCTTTTTTTATCTTTTACTAGGGTTTAATAGCATTTCTTACCGTTTCTTAAGATTTATTAGTCTTTATTAGTATTTTTTAGGGTTTCATAGAGTTTTTTTACTATTTCTTATCGATTCTTAGCATTTTTTAGCGTTTCTTAGCATTTCTTAGGGTTTCTTAGCGTTTCTGAGGGTTTTGTAGGGTTTCTTAGCGTGTGTTTGTGTTTTATTGGGTTTCTTAGTGTGTTTTAGTGTTTCATAGGGTTTTTTTATCGATTATTAGTATTTTTTAGCGTTTCTTGAGGTTTCTTAATGTTTTTTAGGGTTTATTAGTATTTTTTAGGGTTTCTTAGCATTTCTTAGGATTTCTTAACGTTTCCTTGGGTTTTGTAGGGTTTTTTAGAGTGTATTAGCATTTCTTAGGGTTCTTAGTGTTTGCTTAGCATGTTTTTGGGTTTCATAGGGTTTTTTAGCATTTCTTAGCCATTCTTAGCATTTCTTAGTGTTTCTTAGAGTTTTTGAAGGTTTTGTAGGGTTTCTTGTAGTGTCTTAGCATTTTTTAGTGTTTCTTAGTGTTCTTAGTATTTCTTAGGGTTTTTAGGGTTTCTTAGCCTTTTTTTAGCATTTATTAGGGATTTTTAGTGTTTCTTAGTGTTTGATAGGGTTTCTTAGCACTTTTTAGTGTTATAATAAATCTTTTAAGATATTAAATGATAATATTAGATAGTTCAGATTTTTAAATTAGTTATTAAAATATCCTAGATATTTAGATTAGATATGGTTAGCTTGTAGCCATAATAGATTTTTTTTTCCTTATTTTGTTGGCTATTCGATTATTTTTAGAGCCTATAAAAGGCATACTCCACAGCATTGGAGAGGATACTTTGAAATTTCAATATTGTGTGGTTTTGTCTTCTTTCTATCTTGGAAGAGCTTTTGAACTTATCATTTTTTTACATTTGGCATTCAAGCAATCAAAACTTATCACCCGAGGTTTTCTAAGAGTTCTTCTTAGATGATTTAGGTGTTGCGTCTACATATCTCATACCTTGTTTCTCACATAACAAGGTATACTCCATTTTTTCGTACTTGCGTCGTGAAAGTCTTGGGATTGCTGCCATATTTAGTATAGGGTGTCATCAGCATATTGATGGCGTTCACATCAGTTGGTATCAGAGCACACGGTTGCACGACAAGTTCCATCACATCTTTTATATCTAGTTCTTTTTTTTTATCTTCTCTACCTATTTCTATTCTCTATAAAAAAAACTTCTTCTATCAATCTTCTCTTCAGTAGGTTAAAAAAAGAAAAAAAAAAGGCAAAAAACAAATTCGTGCCAAAAAAAGAGCAAAAAAAATTCATGCAAAAAAGGCAAAAAAAAAAGAGAGGCACACAATTCTAGTTTGAATTTCATTCTTATTCTGCTTTATTTAAGTCTAATTTTTTTATTACTTCATTCCATCTTAATTTCTTTCTCTATCTAATTTTTATTCTTCTCTGAATCTATTCGTACACCACACTTAAATTCTTCTAGAATTGGTTTTTGAAAAACCTTATTGATTTGTCTTGATTGTACCTCAAGTTGAACTGCTTCGTAAAAATAATTTGTTTTTAAAGTTCAATTCAGATTAAAACAAGACACACGAGAGGAAAAAGGCAAGAGTGTTTGAATATATAAGAAAAATCCAATTGAGTGTGAAAACACAAGTGATTGAGAGAACTACGTAAGTGAGCGTTTGCGAGGTTCTTTTGTTATTTTTATCATTTGTAGGAACTCATGGCACAACGACGAGGAGATACGCCAAATGAAGTAGATTCCCAACAACCGATTCCAAATTTACAAATGCAAGCTATAATAAGCAAAATGAGACGGATGCTGGAGTTTGAGTTGGAACCGCTTCATGAGCGAATTGATCAATTGGAAGAAGGAGTGAAGGGTTCGCGTCAACATACCCTACTGAACAGTGACATCGAAGCTTTCAATCAAGGCGTTTTGATCCACAAGAACTCGAGGAGTTCGATCGATATTCTCATAGAGAACGACCCCCGAGTTGATGACAACCTGGATAATATCAAGTTGAAGATATCCTCTTTTCAAGGAAAAACTGATCTAGAAGCGTATCTTGAATGGGAAAAGAGGATGGAGATGGCTTCTGATTGTCATAATTACTCTGAGATGAAAAAGGCACGACTTGCTGCTGTCAAATTTACTGATTATGCTATAATATGGTGGGATCAGCTGGTGAAGGAAAGGAAACAAAATCATGAACGCCCTGTGGAGTCTTTGGATGAAATGAAAGCGATCATGCGACGACGATTTGTTCCCGGCCACTATCACTGGGAGTTGTTCAATAACCTCCAAAGGCTTACCCAAGGATCAAAAAGCATTGACGAATACTTCAAGGAGATGGAGATTGCGATGATTCGAGCAAATGTTGAGGAAGATAGAGAGGCAACAATGGCTAGATTTTTGCATGGTCTAAACCATGAGATAGCTGACGTGGTGGAAATGCAGTATCATGTTGAGCTCCAAGATATGGTACATCAAGCTATCAAAGTCGAACAACAACCGAAGAGAAAGAGTTTACACAAAAGGGGATTAAACAATGGTTCCTCGAACTCATGGAAACCATCCTCAAGGCAATTTGAGAGTCAGTCAACTAAACCTCATCATGCTTCACAAAAGAGACAACCAAGCAAGTTGTGGCCCAAAATCAAGGTAACACCCATATTACAACTCCTAAAACTCATGATATTAAGTATTTCTGATGCCAAGGCATGGGTCACATTGCAAGTCAATGCCCAAATAAGCGGGCAATGGTGATCAATGCTAATGGTAAAATTAAGACTGATGATGAAGAAGATATCGATCCGGAGATGCCACCACTTGAAGATGCTGACGAATATGTAGAAGGAGAATTGTTGGTTGCACGACGAACTCTAGTGTTCAAGCCCAAGAAGAAGAAAACAACCAGCATGAGAACTTATTTCATACTCGTTGTTGTGTGAAAAATAAGGTTTGTTGTGTTATTATAGATGGGGGAAGATGCACTAATGTAGCTAGCACTGAGCCGGTGGAGAAATTAGCATTACCAACCTTAAAGCATCTGAAGCCTTATCGACTACAATGGCTGAATGACCAAGATGAACTCAAGGTAACCAAACAAGTATTGGTTGTATTTTCTATTGGAAAATATCAAGATGAAATACTATGTGATGTGGTACCAATGCATGCATGCCATATTCTTTTGGGACGACCTTGGCAGTTTGATCGTCAAGTTATGCATGATGGATTCACTAAAAGGTACTCTTTTGTGATGAATGAGAGACCAATATCTCTTGTACCATTGACTCCAAGGAAAGTTTTTGAGGATCAACTGAAAAAGAAAAAGGCAAATAAACAGAAAATAGAAGAAAAAAATAAAGGAGAAATTTCAGAGTTGAAAAAAAAAAAGAGGGAAAAGCCAGAAGTGGAAAAAAAGAGAGTAAAAGTAATTTTATTGCAAGAAAAAGTGAGATCAAGCGAGCTTTACTTTCACATCAGGCTTTTATTGTACTTACGTACAAGGACGCCTTTTTGAGTACTAACGATCTTGTCGGATCTTTGCCCAGCAATATTATTACTATTTTGCAGGAATTTATGGATGTCTTTCCTAATGAGATACCACCAGGTTTGCCACCAATTCGAGGAATAGAACATCAAAATGATTTCATCCCTGGAGCGACAATTCCCAACCGACCAGCATATAGAAGTAACCAAGGAAACAAAGGGACTTCAATGCCAAGTCCTAGAGCTGATGGGAAAGGGGTATGTTCGAGAGAGTATGAGTCCATGTGATGTGCTAGTGCTACTCGTACCTAAGAAGGATGGAACTTGGCGAATGTGTGTTGATTGTCGAGCCATCAACAACATCACGGTAAAGTATTGCCACCCTATTCCTCATTTGGATGACATGATAGATGAGTTGCATGGATCTTGTTTATTTTCGAAAATAGATCTTAAGAGTGGATATCATCAAATTCGAATAAAAGAAGGGGATGAATGGAAAACTGCATTTAAAACTAAACAAGGATTATATGAATGGTTAGTTATGCCCTTTGTATTGACTAATGCACCAAGCACTTTCATGAGATTAATGAATCATGTATTACGTGCTTTTATTGGGAGATTTTTAGTTGTATATTTTGATGATATTCTAATCTACAGCAAGACCATGGATGAACATGTAGCACATTTAAGAGCTGTGTTAGAAGCATTAAGGCAACATAAGTCGTTTGCTAACTTAAATAAATGTGTCTTTTATTCGGATAAACTTGTGTTTCTTGGATATATTATAAGTTTAGAAGGGATTGGAGTTGATGAGGAAAAGATTAAGGTAATTTGCGACTGGCCAACACCTAATTCGGTATGTCAGGTAAGAAGTTTTCATGGATTAGCTAGTTTTTATAGACATTTTGTTCCAAATTTTAGTAGTTATGTTGTACCTCTTACTGCTGTTATAGAGAAAAACGTACCTTTTAAATGGGGTAATGAGCAACAAAATGCATTTCAATTGATAAAGGAAAAACTAACTACTACCCCATTGCTCTCATTGCCTAATTTTTTGAAAACATTTGAAATTGAGTGTGATTCATCAGGAGTAGGTATTGGAGGTGTATTAGTGCAAGAAGGAAGACCAATTGCATATTTCAATGAAACGTTGAGTGGAGCAACCCTTAACTATCCTACCTATGATAAGAGTTTATGTTTCACATAGATCACGAATCTCTTAAGCATTTCAAAGGACAACACAAGTTCAACAAACGCCATGCAAGGTGGGTGCAGTTCATTGAAATATTCCCATATGTGATCAAGTACAAACAAGGTAAGAAAAATATAGTTACAGATGCTCTATCGCGAAGGTACGCTATGCTTTCAATGTTTGATTCTAAATTGCTTAAGTTTGATTATATCAAGGATTTGTATGCAAACGATCCTAATTTCTGTGAAGTGTTTAGAAGTTGTAGAAGTGGTAAGTTTGGGAAATTTTATTTACAAAATGGATTTGTTTTTCGGAAAAAACAAATTATGTATCCCCTAGTCTTCTTTGCATGAGTTACTTGTTAGGGAAGCACATGCTGGAGGACTTATGGGACATTTTGGAGTATCTAAGACTATGGTGATAATACATGAGCATTTTTTTGGCCCTATATGAAAATGGTTGTTGAGAAAATTTTCTCTCAATGCATTACATATAAGGAGTCTAAGTCTAGGCAACAACCTCATGGCCTGTATACTCCTCTTCCGATTCCTAATGCACCTTGGATTGATATTTCCATGGATTTCGTTTTAGGATTACCAAGAACTAAGAGGGGGAGGGATTCTGTGTTTGTGGTAGTTGATAGGTTTTCGAAGATGGCACATTTCATTCCATGTCATAAAACTGATGATGCATCGAATTTTGCTGATTTGTTCTTTAAAGAAGTTGTCAGATTGCATGGTATGCCTAGAACGATTATTTCTGATCATGATTCTAAATTCTTGAGTTACTTTTGGAAAACCTTATGGGGTAAATTGGGAACCAAACTACTTTTCAGCAACATGTCACCCACAAACTAATGGTCAAACAGAAGTAGTAAATAGGATATTAGGTACTTTATTACGTTCTATAATAAAAACAAATTTGAAATCATGGAAAAATTGCTTACCACATGATGAATTTGCTTATAACCGTTTTGTTCATTCTACAACTAAGTTTTCACCATTTGAGATTGTTTATGGTTTCAATCCATTAGCTCCTCTAGATCTAACTCCACTTCTTGTAGGTGAGTTGGTAAATTTTGATGGAAAGAGAAAAGTAGAGTTTGTGAAAGAACTGCACAAGAAGACAAAGATGCACATTGAACGAATGACTAAAGTTTATGAAAAACAAGCAAACAAGGGTTGCAAAAGTGTCATTTTTGAACTCGGTGATTGGGTCTAGCTTATATGAGGAAAGAACGATTTTCGAAACAAAGGCAATAAAAAATTCTTCCTAGAGGAGATGGACCATTTCGTGTGTTGGAACACATTAATAATAATGCGTACAAGCTAGAGTTACCTGGTGAGTACAGTGTTAATGAAAGTTTCAATGTTACAAATTTAATGCTCTTTAATGTAGGTGATGAAGAAACAGAAGATTTGAGGACAAATCATTTTCAAGAAGGGGAGAATGATGTGAATCCGACTAAAAAGGCTACGAATTTACAAGTTCAATCAACTGAACCTGCAATGGAGCTGAATAGTTTGTCACCAAATGAGATGAATAATCATTTGAGACTGCAAGAGGGCCCAATCACAAGGTCAAGGGCTAAAAGATTCAAAAAAGCTTTGTATGGTCTAATTAAAGAGATTGATGAATATTCAAATGGAAGCCCAATAGATGAGCCCAAGAGAAGGTCCAGATTTAATTAATAAGGAGAGATTTATTAATCAAGAGGGCCCAATCACAAGGTTAAGGACTAAAAGATTCAAAGAAGTTTTTTATGGGCTGATTAAAGAGATTGTTGAATATTTAAATGGAAGCCCAATAGAAGAGCCCAAGATGAGCCCAAGAGAAGCTCTAGATTTTAATTAATAAAGAGAGATTTATTAATATAATAAATCTTTTAGGATATTAAGTGATAATATTAGATAGTTCAAATTTTTAAATTAGTTATTAAAATATTCTAGATATTTAGATTAGATATGGTTAGATTGTAACCATAATAGATTTTTTTTCCTTATTTTGTTGGTTATTCGGTTATTTTCTAACCCTATAAAAGCATACTTCACAGCATTGGAGAGGACACTTTGGAATTTCAATCTTATGAGGTTTTGTTTTCTTTCTATCTTAAAACAGCTTTTGAACTTATCAGGTTTTATCCTGTGGCGTTCAAGCAATCAAAACTTATCACCCGAGGTTTTCTAAGAGTTCTTCTCAGAGGATTTGGGTGTGGTATCTACATATCTCATACCTTGTTTCTCACATAACAAGGTATACTCCATCTTTTCATACTTGTGTCGTGAAAGTCTTGGGATCATTGCCATATTTGGTGTAGGGTGTCGTTAGCATATTGGTGGGGTTCGCATCACCCATGAGGGGTAGTGATGCATCTAAGGGCCCTAGACGATCCAGTGAGTATAAGGGTAGTTCATCGTACCAGGTGAACGTGCGAAATTTGGAGTAGCACTAAACGCATGAGACCGGGGTGGGGATGGGATGAGGTCTCTGTCCTAATACGAACACGGAGAATTGGTTTCGGGATTGAGGGTCGGATGTCGCGTACATCCACTCATTCTTAGGGTAGAAGTGGACGTGCTTCTATCTAAGTGGCTGGTAAAGTTGCTCTGAAGCCACATGTGTGTTCAGTGGTCGTGCTGGCCTGCGAATGTATGTTTGACCTTCATGATGAAGAATGTGTGTTGGGTGAAGACACATCGTGATTAATATGGAAATGGTGGTATAAATTGAGATTTGAATTAAAAGAATTTTTGAAAGAAACGAGTCTGGCACACTCTGATACAAATCTTTTTCATAAAAGTAAAAGTTTTCAAAACTCCATTCACTGAGCAGTTGTACTCACCCCTCCCTTATATCCCTTTCAGGAAATTCTGGAAAGCCTACCCTTAAACACCATCAACTAAGATGCTTGTGAGACAGGTATGACAAATTTAAAATATTATGCAATTTTGATTTATGTTATTCTAGGAAAAGGTGCAGGTTTAAAGGGCGCCTTACTCTTAGCGTTTCCTTGGGTTTTGTAGGGTTTTTTTAGAGTGTCTTAGCGTTTCATAGGGTTATTAGTGTTTTTGCTTAGCATTTTTTTGGGTTTCATAGGGTTTTTCAGCATTTCCTAGCCATTCTTAGCATTTCTTAGGGTTTCTTAGTGTTTTTGAGGGTTTTGTAGGGTTTCTTAGAGTGTTAGATCATTTTTTTAGTGTTTCTTTGGGTTTTTAGCATTTTGTAGGTTTTTTTAGTGTCACTTAGCCTTTTTTATTATTTATTAGGGATCCTTAGGGTTTCTTAGCGTTTGATAGGATTTCTTGGAACTTTTTAGTGTTTTTTAAGTGTTTTTTAGCATTTTTTTGGGTTTCTTAGCTTTTTCTTTATCGTTTACTAGGGTTTACTAGCGTTTCTTATGGTTTATTAGGATTTATTTGCGTTTTTTATGGTTTCATAGTGTTTGTGAGCATTTCTGATCCATTATTAGCATTGTTTTAGCATCTCTTGGGGTTTCATACTGTATTTTAGGCTTTTTTAGCGTTAATTAGCGTTTCTCTACATTTACATGGGTTTTTTTAGTGTTTCTGAGGGTTTTGTAGGGTTTCTTTAGGTTTTATTGGGTTTCTTAGGGTGTCTTAGCATTTTTTAGTGTTTCTTAGGCTTCTTAGCATGTCATAGGGTTTTTTTTTGCGTTTACATAGCCTTATTTTAGCATTCCTTAGGGATTCTTAGGGTTTTTTTAATGTTTGATATTGTTTCTTAGCATTTTTTGTGTTTTTTTAGTGTTCTTAGGGTTTCTAAACGATTCTTAGGCTTTTTTAGCATTTCTTTGGGATTTTTGTATGATTTTATACGGTTTCTTAGTGTTTCTTAGGATTTATTGGGGTTTCATATCATTTTATAGGGTTTCTTAGATTTTTTATGTTTTACTAGGGTTTCGTAGCATTTCTTACCGTTTCTTAAGGTTTATTAGTGTTTATTAGGGTTTCATAGGGTTTCTTAGCTTTTTTTTTATCGTTTATTAGGGTTTCGTAGCATTTCCTACAGTTTCTTAAGTTTTATTAGTGTTTATTAGGGTTTCATAGGGTTTCTTAGCTTTTTTTATCGTTTACTAGGGTTTCGTAGCATTTCTTACCGTTTCTTATCAATTCTTATCAATTCTTTATCGTTTGTTAGCATTTTTTAGGGTTTCTTAGTGTTTTCAAGGGTTTTGTAGGGTTTCTTAGCATGTGTTTGTGTTTTATTGGGTTTTTTAGTGTGTTTTAGTGTTTCATAGGGTTTTTTTAGCGATTCTTAGTATTTTTTAGCGTTTCTTGGGGTTTCTTAATGTTTTTTAGGGTTTCTTAGAGTTTCCTTGGGTTTTGTAGGGTTTTTTTAGAGTGTTTTATCATTTCTTAGTGGTTCTTAGGGTTCTTAGTATTTGCCTAGCATTTTTTTGGGTTTCATAGGGTTTTTGAGCGTTTCTTAGCCATTCTTAGCATTTCTTAGTGTTTTCGAGGGTTTTGTAGGGTTTCTTAGAGTGTCTAGGCATTTTTTTAGTATTTCTTAGGGTTCTTAGAATTTCTTAGCATTTTTTACTATTTACTTATTCTTTTTTTATTATTTATTACAGATCCTTAGGGTTTCTTAACGTTTGATAGGGTTTCTAAGCACTTTTTAGCATTTTTTAAGTGTTTCTTAGCATTTTTTTTGGGTTTCTTATCTTTTTATTATCGTTTACTAGGGTTTCAAAGCGTTTCTTAAGGTTTATTAGGGTTTATTAGCGTTTCTATTGTTTCATAGTGTTTTTTAGCATTTTTGAGCCATTATTAGCATTTTTTTAGCGTCTCTTGGGGTTTCATACTATATTTTAGGGTTTCTTAGCGTTATTTAGCATTTCTATGCATTTGCATGGGTTTTTTTTTAGTGTTTCTGAGGGTTTTGTAGAGTTTCTTAGGGTGTCTTAGCATTTTTTAGCGTTTCTTAAGGTTCCTAGCATTTCTTAGTGTTTTTTTTTTTGCGTTTACATAGACTTTTTTTAGCATTCCTCAGGGATTATTAGGGTTTTTTTAACTTTTGGTATTGTTTCTTAGCTTTTTTTAGTGTTTTTTTTTGCATTTTTAGGGTTTCTAAACGTTTCTTAGGTTTTCTTAGCATTTCTTTGGGTTTTTTCGTATGATTTTATAAGGTTTCTTAGCGTTTCTTAGGATTTATTGGGGTTTCATATCATTTTCTAAGGTTTTTAGCTTTTTTATCGTTTACTAGGGTTTCGTAGCATTTCTTACCGTTTCTTAAAGTTTATCAGTGTTTATTAGAGTTTCATAGGGTTTCTAAGATTTTTTTATCGTTTACTGGCGTTTCTTAGTATTTCCTAGGGTTTTTTAGTTTTTACTTAGGCTTTTTTATTATTTATTAGGGATCCTTAGCGTTTCTTAGCGTTTTTAATGTTTTTTTAATAATTTCTTAGCATTTTTTTGGGTTTCTTATCTTTTTTTATCGTTTACTAGGGTTTCCTAGCGTTTCTTAAAGTTTATTAGGGTTTATTATGGTTTCATAATGTTTTTGAGCGTTTCTAAGCCATTATTAGTATTTATTTAGCGTCTCACTGGGTTTCATACTGTATTTTAGGGTTTCTTAGCATTGTTTAGCGTTTCTCTGCTTTTGCATGGGTTTTTTTAGTGTTTTCGAGGGTTTTGTAGGGTTTCTTTGGGTTTTATTGTGTTTCTTAGTGTCCTTAGCACTTTTTAGTGTTTTTTAAGTGTTTCTTTGCTTTTTTTTTTATCGTTTACTTGGTTTTCCCGGTGTTTCTTAAGGTTTATTAGGGTTTATTAGCGTTTTTTATGATTTCGCAGTGTTTTTGAGCGTTTCTGAGCCAGTATTAGCATTTTTTTAACGTCTCTTGGGGTTCCATATTGTATTTAAGAGTTTCTTAGCGTTATTTAGCGTTTCTCTGCATTTGCACGTGTTTTTTTAGTGTTTCCGAGGGTTTTGTAGTGTTTCTTTGGGTTTTATTGGATTTCTTAGGGTGTCTTAGCATTTTTTTTGCATTTCTTAGGGTTCATAGCATTTCTTAGGGTTTTTATTGCATTTAAATAGCCTTTTTTTGCATTCCTTAGGGATTATTAGGGTTTTTTTTTAACGTTTGGTATTTTTTTCTTAGCATTTTAACGTTTTTTAGGGTTTCTAAACGTTTATTAGGCTTTCTTAGCGTTTCTTTGGGTTTTTTTGTATGATTTTATACGGTTTCTTAGCATTTCTTAGAATTTATTAGGGTTTTTATTATTTCCTAGGGTTTCTTAGCTTTTTTTATCGTTTACTAGGGTTTCGTAGCATTTCCTTACCGTTCTGAAGGTTTATTAGTGTTTATTAGGGTTTCATAATATTTTTTTAGGGTTTCTTAGTATTTTTTAGGGTTTCTTAGAGTTTCCTTGGGTTTTGTAAGGTTTTTTTTAGAGTGTTTTAGCATTTCTTAGTGTTTCTTAGGGTTCTTAGTATTTGCTTAGCATTTTTTTGGTTTCATAGGGTTTTTGAGCATTTCTTAGCCATTCTAGCATTTCTTAGCATTTCCTTGGGTTTTGTAGGGTTTTTTAGAGTGTCTTAGCTTTTCTTACTGTTTCTTCGGGTTCTTAGTGTTTGCTTAGAATTTTTTTGTGTTTCATTGGGTTTTTTAGCATTTCTTAGCCATTCTTAGCATTTCTTAGGGTGTCTTAGTGTTTTTGAGGGTTTTGTAGGGTTTCTTAGAGTGTCTTAGCATTTTTTTTTAGTGATTCTTAGTGTTTTTTAGTGGTTTACTTAGCCTTTTTTATTATTTATTAGGGATCCTTAGGCTTTCTTAGGGTTTGATAGGGTTTCTTAGCACTTTTTTGTGTTTTTTAAGCGTTTCTTAGCATTTTTTTTGGTTTCTTAGCTTTTTTATCGTTTACTAGGGTTTTCCACGCGTTTCTTAAGGTTTATTAGGGGTTATTAGTGTTTTTTTTATGGTTTCATAGTGTTTTTGAGTGTTTCTGAGCCATTATTAGCATTTCTTTTTAGCGTCTCTTGGGGTTTCATACTGTATTTTTAGCGTTATTTTGCGTTTCTCTGCATTTGCATGGGTTTTTTTTTTAGTGTTTCCAAGGGTTTTGTAGGGTTTCTTTGTGTTTTATTGGATTTCTTAGGGTTCTGAGCAATTGTTAGGTTTTTTTTTTGCATTTACATAGCCTTTTTTTAGCATTCCATATGGATTATTAGGGCTTTTTTTAACGATTGGTATTGTTTCTTAGCATTTTTAGTATTTTTTTTTGCATTTTTAGAGTTTCTAAACGTTTCTTAGGCTTTCTTAGCATTTGTTTGGGTTTTTTTGTATAAATTTTATACGGTTTCTAAGCGTTTCTTAGCATTTATTGGGGTTTCTTATCATTTCCTAGGGTTTCTTAGCTTTTTTAATGTTTACTAGGGTTTCGTAGCATTTCTTACCGTTTCTTAATGTTTATTAGTGTTTATTAGGGTTTCATAGGGTTTCTTAGCTTTTTTTATCGTTTACTAGGGGTTTCGTAGCATTTCTTACCGTTTCTTAATGTTTATTTGTGTTTGTGAGGTTTTCATAGGGTTTTTGATCGTTTCTTATCGATTCTTATCATTTCTTTATCGTTTGTTAGCATTTCTTAGGGTTTCTTTGCGTTTCCGAGGATTTTGTAGGGTTTCTTAGCATGTTGTTTGTGTTTTATTGTGTTTCTTAGTTTGTTTTAGCATTGCATAGGGTTTTTTTAGCGTTTCTTGGGGTTTCTCAATGTGTTTTACGGTTTCTTAGTATTTTTTAGGGTATTTTAGCATTTCCTAAGATTTCTTAGCATTTCCTTGGGTTTTGTAGGTTTTTTTAGAGTGTCTTAGCATTTCTTAGTGTTTCTTAGGGTTCTAGTGTTTGCTTAGCATTTTCATGGGTTTCATAGGGTTTTTGAGCATTTCTTAGCCATTCTTAGCATTTCTTAGGGTTTCTTAGTGTTTCTGAGGGTTTGTAGGATTTCTTAGAGTGTCTTAGCGTTATTTTAGTGTTTCTTAGGGTTCTTAGTATTTCTTATGGTTTTTAGTGTTTACTTAGCCTTTTTTATTATTTTATTAGGGATCCTTAGGTTTCTTAGCATTTGATAGGATCTCTTAGCACTTTTTAGTGTTTTTTAAGCGTTTCTTAGCATTTTTTTTGAGTTTCTTAGCTTTTTCCTTATTGTTTACTAGGGTTTATTAGTGTTTGTTATGGTTTATTAGGGTTATTAGTGTTTTTTACGGTTTCATAGTGTTTTTGAGCATTTCTGAGCCATTATTAGCATTTTTTTAGCGTCTCTTGGGGTTTCATACTGTATTTTAGGGTTTCTTAGCGTTACTTAGCGTTTCTCTGCATTTGCATGGGTTTTTTAGTGTTTCCGAGGGTTTTGTAGTGTTTCCTAGGGTATCTTAGCGTGTTTTAGCGTTTCTTAGCATTCTTAGCATTTCTTAGGTTTTTTTTTTGCGTTTACATAGCCTTTTCTTAGCATTCCTCAGGATTCTTAGGGGGTTTTTTTTAATGTTTAGTATTGTTTCTTAGCCTTTTTTAGTATTTTTTTTAGCGTTTTTAGGGTTTCTAAAGGATTCTTAGGCTTTCTTAGCGTTTCTTTGGATTTTTTTGTATGATTTTTAGGGTTTCTTAGCGTTTCTTTGGATTTATTGGGGTTTCATATCATTTCCTAGGGTTTCTTAGCTTTTCTTATTTTTTACTAGGGTTTCGTAGCATTTCTCACCGTTTTTTAAGGTGTATTAGTGTTTATTAGGGTTTCATAGGGTTTCTTAGCTTTTTTTTATCATTTACTAGGGTTTTGTAGCATTTCCTACAGTTTCTTAAGGTTTATTAGTGTTTATTAGGGTTTCATAGGGTTTCTTAGCTTTTT
>CM057756.1:221375-244268 GCA_030064425.1 Trapa bicornis | reverse complement strand
CCTAGCTAAGAAACGTTTAGAGACTCGAAAAATGCAAAAAAAATACTAAAAATGCTAAGAAACAACACCAAACGTTAAAAAAAAAGCCCTAATAATCCATAAGGAATGCTAAAAAAAAGGCTATGTAAACGCAAAAAAAGAACCCTAAGAAATTGCTAAGAACCCTAAGAAACACTAAAAAATGCTAAGACACCCTATGAAACACAATAAAACCCCAAAGAAACCCTACAAAACCCTCGGAAAAACTAAAAAACCCATCCAAATGCAGAGAAACGCGTAAATAACGCTAAGAAACCCTAAAATACAGTATAAAACCTAAGAGACGCAAAAAGAAATGCTAATAAATGGCTCAGAAACACTCAAAAATACTATGAAACTATAAAAAAACGCTAATAAACCCCTAATAAACCTTGAGAAACGTTAGGAAACCCTAGTAAACGATAAAAAAAGCTAAGAAACCCAAAAAATGCTAAGAAACGCTTAAAAAACAAAAAAAAAAGTTCTAGAGAAACTCTATCAAATGCTAAGAAAACCCCAAGGATCCCTAATAAATAATAAAAAAAAACACTAAAAAACCGCTAAGACACTCTAAGAAACCCTACAAAACCCTCGAAAACACTAAGAAACCCTAAGAAATACTAAGAATGGCTAAGAAACGCTAAAAAACCGTATGAAACCCAAAAAAAAATGCTAAGATAACACTAAGAACCCTAAGAAACACTAAGAAATGCGAAGACACTCTAAAGAACTGGCTAACAAACGCTACAAGACCCTACAAAACCCAAGGAAACGCTAAGAAATCTTAAGAAATGCTAAAAAAAACCCTAAAATACAGTATGAAACCCCAAGAGATGCTAAAAAAAATACTAATAATGGCTCAGAAACGCTCAAAAACACTATGAAACCTTAAAAAAACGTTAATAAACCCTAATAAACCATAAGAAATGCTAGTAAACCCCTAGTAAACGATAAAGAAATAGCTAAGAAACCCAAAAAAAATGCTAAGAAACGCTTAAAAAAACACTTAAAAGTGCCAAGAAACCCTAAGGATCCCTAATAAATAATAAAAAAGGCTAAGTAAACACTAAAAAAAACCTACAAAATGCTAAGAACCCTAAGAAACACTAAAAAAATACTCTAACACTCTAAAAAAAAGTTAAGAAACCCTATGAAACCGTAATAAACACTAATAAACCTTAAGAAACTGTAAGAAATGCTACCGTAATAAACACTAATAAACCTTAAGAAACTGTAAGAAATGCTATGAAACCCTAGTAAACCATAAAAATCTAAGAAACCCTATGAAATGATATGAAACCCCAATAAATCCTAAGAAACGCTAAGAAACCGTATAAAATCATATAAAAAACCCAAAGAAACGCTAAGAAAGCGTAAGAATCATTTAGAAACCCTAAGAACACTGAAAAAATACTAAAAATGCTAAGAAACAATATCAAACGTTAAAAAAAACACTAAGAATCCCTAAGGAATGCTAAAAATAAGGCTATGTAAACGCAAAAAAAACCCCTATTAAATGCTAAGAACCCTAAGAAATGCTAAAAAATGCTAAGACACCCTAAGAAACCCAATAAAACCCAAAGAAACCCTACAAAACCCTCGGAAACACTAAAAAAACCTATGCAAATGCAGAGAAACGCTAAGTAACGCTAACAAACCCTAAAATACAGAATGAAACTCTAAGAAACGCTAAAAAAATGCTAATAATGGTTCAGAAATGTTAAAAAACACTATGAAACCGTAAAAAAAACACTAATAAACCCTAATAAACCATAATAAACGCTAGTAAACCCTAGTAAACGATAAAGAAAAAGCTAAGAAACCCAAAAAAATGCTAAGAAGCATTTAAAAAACACTAAAAAGTGCCAAGAAACCCTAAGGATCCCTAATAAATAATAAAAAAGGCTAAGTAAACACTAAAAAAACCTACAAAATGCTAAGAACCCAAAGAACACTAAAAAAATGCTCTAAACACTCCAAGAAACCCTACAAAACCTCAAAAACACTAAGAAACCCTAAGAAATGCTAAGAATGGCTAAGAAATGCTGAAAAAACCCTATGAAACCCAAAAAAAATGCTAAGCAAAAACACTAATAACCCTATGAAACGCTAAGAACCCTAAATGCTAAGAACATTAATAATAAAAAAAGGCAATGTAAACACTAAAAAAACATACAAAATGCTAAGAACCCTAAGAAACACTAAAAAAACGCTCTAACACTCTAAGAAACCCTACAAACCCTCGAAAACACTAAGAATGGCTGACAAACGCTAAAAAACCCTATGAAAACCAAAAAAAATGCTAAGCAAACACTAAGAACACTATGAAACGCTAAGAGCACTCTAAAAAAAACCCTACAAAACCCAAGGAAATGCTAAGAAATCTTAAGAAGTGCTAAGAAACCCTAAAAATACTAAGTACCGCTAAGAAACCCACGCAATTGCGGAGAAACTCTAGTAACGCTAAGAAACCCTAAAATACAGTATAAAACCCCAAGAGACGCTAAAAAAATGCTAATAATGGCTCAGAAACGCTCAAAACACTATGAAACCATAAAAAACGCTAATAAACCGTAATAAACCATAAGAAACGCTAGTAAAACCTAGTAAATGATAAAAAAAATGCTAGGAAACCCAAAAAAATGCTAAGAAATGCTTAAAAAACACTAAAAAGTGCAAAAAAACACTATCAAACGCTAAGAAACCCTAAGGAACACTAATAAATAATAAAAAAGGCTAAGAAAACACTAAAAAACCCTAAGAAATGTTAAGTACCCTAAGAAACACTAAAAAAAACGCCCTAACACTCTAAGAAACCCTACAAAACCCTCGAAAACACTATGAAACCCTAAGAAATGCTAAGAATGGTTAAGAAACGCTCAAAAACCCTATGAAACCCAAAAAAAATGCTAAGCAAACACAAAGAAACCCTAAGAAACGCTAAGACAGCTCTAAAAAAACCCTACAAAACCCAAGGAAACGCTAAGAAATCTTAAGAAATGCTAAGAAACCCTAAAAATACTACGAAACCATAAAAGACATTAAGAAACCCCAAGAAACGCTAAAAAAATGCTAAGAATCGTTAAAAAAAACGCTATGAAACGCTAAAACACACTAAGAAACCCAATAAAACATAAACACATGCTAAGAAACCCTACAAAACCCTAAGAAATGCTAAGACACCCTAAAGAAACCCAATAGAACCCCAAGAAACCTTACAAAACCCTCGAAAAAACTAAAAAACCCATGCAAATGCAGAGAAACGCTAAATAACGCTAAGAAACCCTAAAATACAATATGCAACCCTAAGAGACACTAAAAATGCTAATAATAGCTTAGAAACGCTCCAAAACAATATGAAATCATAAAAAACGCAAATAAACCGTAATAAACCCTAAGAAACGCTAGGAAACCCTAGTAAACGATAAAAAAAAGCTAAGAAACCCAAAAACATGCTAAGAAAACGCTTAAAAAACACTAAAAAGTGCTAAAAACCCTAAGAAACCCAATAAAACCCTTAGAAACACTAAAAAAACCCATGGAAATGCAGAGAAACGCTAAATAACGCTAAGAAATCCTAAAATACAGTATGAAACCTAATGAGACGCTAAAAAAATGCTAATAATGGCTTAGAAACGCTCAAAAACATTATGAAACCATAAAAAATGCTAATAAACCCTTATAAACCTTAAGAAACGCTAGGAAACCCTAGTAAATGATAAAAAAAAGCTAAGAAACCCAAAAAAATGCTAAGAAATGCTTAAAAAACACTAAAAAAATGCTAGAAACCCTACTGATCCCTAATAAAGTTAAGAAACCCTATGAAACCGTAATAAACACAGTAAAAAATGCTCTAACACTCTAAGAAACCCTACAAAAACCCTCGAAAACACTAAGAAACCCTAAGAAATGCTAAGAATGGCTAACAAACGCTCAAAAACCCTATGAAAACAAAAAAAAATGCTAAGCAAACACTAAGAACACTATGAAACGCTAAGACACTATAAAAAAACCCTACAAAACCCAAGGAAACGCTAAGAAAATCTTAAGAAATGATAAGAAACCCTAAAAAATACTAAGTAACGCTAAGAAACCCATGCAATTGCGGAGAAACTCTAAGTAACGCTAAGAAACCCTAAAATACAATATAAAACCCCAGAAACACTAAGAAATGCTAAAACACTCTAAAAAACCCTACAAAACCCAAGGAAATTCTATGAAACCCTAAAAAATACTAAGAAACCCTAAAAAACATTAGAAACCCCAAGAAACGCTAAAAATACTAAGAATCGCTAAAAAAACCATATGAAACACTAAAACACACTAGAAAAACCCAATAAAACACAAACACATGCTAAGAAACCCTACAAAACCCTCGAAACGCTAAGAAACCCTAAGAAATGCTAACAAACGATAAAGAACTGATAAGAATTGATAAGAAATGGTAAGAAATGCTACGAAACCCTAGTAAACGATAAAAAAAAGCTATGAAACCTAATAAACACTAATAAAACTTAAGAAACTTTAGGAAATGCTACGAAAACCTAGTAAACGATAAAAAAAGCTAAGAAACCCTATGAAACCCTAATAAACACTAATAAACCTTAAGAAACGGTAAGAAATGCTACGAAACCCTAGTAAAACATAAAAAATCTAAGAAACCCTATGAAATGATATGAAACCCCAATAAATCCTAAGAAACACTAAGAAACCGTATAAAATCATACAAAAAAACCCAAAGAAATGCTAAAAAAGCCTAAGAATCGTTTAGAAACCCTAAGAACACTAAAAAAACACTAAAAATGCTAAGAAACAATATCAAACATTAAAAAATGCTAAGACACCTAAGAAACCCAATAAAACCTAAAGAAACCCTACAAAACCCTCAAAAACACTAAAAAAACCCATGTAAATGTAGAGAAAACGCTAATTAACCGCTAAAAAAGCCTAAAATACAGTATGAAAACCCAAGAGATGCTAAAAAAAATGCTAATAATGGATAAGAAATGCTCACAAACACTATGAAACCATAAAACAAATAAATCCTAATAAACCATAAGAACGCTAGTAAATCCTAGTAAACGATAAAGAAAAAGCTAAGAAACCCAAAAAAATGCTAAGAAACGCTTAAAAACACTAAAAAGTGCCAAGAAATCCTATCAAATGCTAAGAAACCCTAAGGATCCCTAATAAATAATAAAATAGGCTAAGTAAACATCTAAAAAAAAACCTACAAAATGCTAAGAACCCAAAGAAACACTAAAAAAATGCTCTAACACTCTAAGAAACCCTACAAAACCCTCAAAACACTAAGAAACCCTAAGAAATGCTAAGAATGGCTAAGAAATGCTGAAAAACCTATGAAACCCAAAAAAAATGCTAAGCAAACACCTAATAACCCTATGAAATGCTAGACACTCTAAAAAAACCCTACAAAACACAAGGAAACGCTAAGAAATCTTAAGAAATGCTAAGAAATCCTAAAAAACATTAAGAAACACCAAGAAACGTTAACAAATGCTAAGAATCGCTAAAAAAACCCTATGAAACGCTAAAACACACTTAGAAACCCAATAAAACACAAACACATGCTAAGAAACCCTACAAAAACCTCGGAAACGCTAAGAAACCCTAAGAAATGATAAGAATCGATAAGAAACGGTCAAAAACCCTATGAAACCCTATAAATCATAAGAAACTCTAAGAAACCGTATACAATCATACAAAACCCTAGTAAACGATAAGAAAAGCTAAGAACCCTAGGAAATGATAAGAAACCCCAATAAATCATAAGAAACGTCGAAAACACTAAGAAACCCTAAGAAATGCTAAGAATGGCTAAGAAACGCTCAAAAACCCTATGAAACCCAAAAAAAATGATAAGCAAACACTTAGAATCCTAAGAAACAATAAGAAATGCTAAGACACTCTAAAAACCCTACAAAACCCAAGGAAACCCTAAAAAATACTAAGAAACCCTAAAAATCATTAATAAACCCCAAGAAACGCTAAAAAATACTAGGAATCGCTAAAAACCCTATCAAACCCTAATAAACGAATGGCTAAGATACGCTCAAAACCCTATGAAACCCAAAAAAATGCTAAGCAAACACTAAGAACCCTAAGAAACGCTATGACACTCTAAAAAATCCTTCAAAACCCAAGGAAATGCTTAGAAATTTTAAGAAATGCTAAGAAACCCTAAAAAACATTAAGAAACCCCATAAAACGCTAAAAAATGCTAAGAAACGCTTAAAAAATGCTAAAAAGTGCTTAGAAACCCAATCAAATGCTAAGAAACGCTAAGGATCCCTAATAAATAATAAAAAAGGCTAATTAAGCACTAAGAAAATGTTAAGACACTCTAAGAAACCCTACAAAACCCTCGAAAACACTAAGAAACCCTAAGAAATGCTAATAAACGATAAAGAAATGATAAGAATCTATAAGAAACGGTCAAAAACCCTATGAAACCCTAATAAACACTAGTAAACCTTAAGAAACGGTAAGAAATGCTACGAAACACTAGTAAACGATAAAAAAAAAGCTAAGAAACCCTATGAAACCCTAATAAACACTAATAAACCTTAAGAAATTGTAGAAATGCTACGAAACCCTAGTAAATGATAAAAAAAAAAAGCTAAGAAACCCTATGAAACCCTAATAAACACTAATACACCTTAAAAAACGTTGAGAAATGCTACGAAACCCTAGTAAAAAATAAGAAAAAGCTAAGAAACCCTGGGAAATGATATGAACCCCAATAAATCCAAAGAAACGCTAAGAAACCCTATAAAATCATACAAAAAAAATCCAAAGAAATGCTAAGAAAGCCAAAGAATCGTTTAGAAACCTAAAAAACGCTAAAAAAATACTAAAAATGCTAAGAAACAATACCAAACATTAAAAAAACCCTAAGAATCCCTGAGGAATGCTAAGAAAGGCTATGTAAAGCAAAAAAAAAACCCTAAGAAATGCTAAAAATCCTAAGAAACGCTAAAACACGCTAAGATACCCTAGGAAACACTATAAAACCCTACAAAACCCTCGGAAACCACTAAAAAACCCATGCAAATACAGAGAAACGCTATGTAACGCTAAGAAACTCTAAAATACAGTATGAAACCCCAAGAGACGCTCAAAAAAAATGCTAATAATGGCTCAGAAAATGCTCAAAAACACTATGAAACCGTGAAATACACTAATAAACCCTAATAAACCTAACAAACGCTAGTAAACCCTAATAAACGATAAGAAAAAGCTAAGAACCCAAAAAAAATGCTAAGAAACGCTTAAAAAACACTAAAAAGTGCTAAGAGATCCTATCAAATGCTAAGAAACCTAAGGGTCCCTAATAAATAATAAAAAAGGCTAAGTAAACACTAAAAACCATAAGAAATACTACGAACCCTAAGAAACACTAAAATAATGCTAAGACACTCTAAGAAACCCTACAAAACCCTCGAAAACACTAAGAAACCCTCAGAAATGCTAAGAATGGCTAAGAAACGCTCAAAAACCCTATGAAACCCATGAAAATGCCTAAGCAAACACTAAGAACCCTAAGAACACTAAGAAATGCTAAGACACTCTAAAAAAACCTACAAACCCAAGGAAATGCTAAAAAACCCTAAAAAATACTAAGAAACCGTAAAACACACTCAGAAACCCCAAGAAACGCTAAAAAATGCCAAGTATCGCTAAAAAAACCTATGCCAATGCTAAAACAAACTAAGAAACACAATAAAACACAAACACATGCTAAGAAACCCTACAAAATCCTCGGAAACGCAAAGAAACCCTAAGAAATGCTAACAAACGATAAAGAAATGATAAGAATCGATAAGAAACGATCAAAAACCCTATGAAAACCTCACAAACACAAATAAACCTGAAGAAATGGTAAGAAATGCCTACGAAACCCTAGTAAACGATAAAAAAGCTAAGAAACCCTATGAAACCCTAATAAACACTAATAAACATTAAGAAACGGTAAGAAATGCTACGAAACCGTAGTAAATATTAAAAAAAGCTAAGAAACCCTAGGAAATGATAAGAAACCCCAATAAATGCTAAGAAACGCTGAGAAACCGTATAAAATCATACAAAAAAAACCCAAAGAAATGCTAAGAAAGCCTAAGAAACGTTTAGAAACTCTAAAAATGCAAAAACAATACTAAAAATGCTAAGAAACAATACCAAATGTTTAAAAAAAGCCCTAATAATCCATATGGAATGCTAAAAAAAGGCTATGTAAATGCAAAAAAAAAACCCAAGAAATGCTAAGAACCCTAAGAAATCCAATAAAACACAAAGAAACCCTACAAAACCCTCAGAAACACTAAAAAAAACCCATGCAAATGCAGGGAAACGCTAAATAACGCTAAAAATACAGTATGAAACCCCAAGAGACGCTAAAGAAATGCTAATAATGGCTCAGAAACACTCAAAACACTATGAAACCATAAAAAAACGCTAATAACCCCCTAATAAACCTTAAGAAACGCGAGGAAACCCTAGTAAACGATAAAAAAAATGCTAACAAACGCTTAAAAAACACAAAAAAAGTGCTAAGAAACCCTATCAAAATGCTAAGAAAGCATAAGGATCCCTAATAAATAATAAAAAAAGGCTAAGTAACCACTAAGAAACACTAATAAAACGCCTAAGAGACACTCTAAGAAACCCTACAAAACCCTCGAAAACACAAGACACCCTCAGAAATGCTAAGAATGGCTAAGAAACGCTCAAAAACCCAATGAAACCCAAAAAAAAATTCTAAGCAAACACTAAGAACCCGAAGAAACACTAAGAAACGCTAAGACACAACCCTACAAAACCCAAGGAAACGCTAAGAAATGCTAATAATGGCTAAGAAACGCTAAGACACTCTAAAAAACCCTACAAAACCCAAGGAAACGCTAAGAAATGCTAATAATGGCTAAGAAACGCTCAAAAACCCTATGAAACCCAAAAAAATGCTAAGCAAATACTAAGAACCCTAAGAAACACTAAGAAATGCTAAAACACTCTAAAAAAACCCTACAAAACCCAAGGAAACTCTAAGAAACCCTAAAAAAATATTATGAAACCCTAATAAACACTAATAAACCTTAAGAAACGATAAGAAATGCTACGAAACCCTAGTAAACGATAAAAAAAAGCTAAGAAACCCTAGGAAATAATAACAAACCCCAATAAATCCTAAGAAATGCTAAGAAACCGTATAAAATCATACAAAAAAACCCAAAGAAACGCTAAGAAAGCCTAATAAACGTTTAGAAACCCTAAAAATGAAAAAAAAACTAAAAATGCTAAGAAAAAATACCAAACATTAAAAAAACCCTAATAATCCCTAAGGAATGCTAAAAAAGGCTATGTAAATGCAAAAAAAAACACTAAGAAGTGCTATGAACCCTAAGAAATGCAAAAAAATGCTAAGACACCCTAAGAAATCCAATAAAACCCAAAGAAACACTACAAAACCCTTGGAAACACTAAAAATACCTATGCAAATGCAGAGAAACGCTGAATAACGCTAAGAAACCCTTAAATACAGTATGAAACCCCAAGAGACGCTTAAAAAAATGCTAATAATGGCTCAGAAACGCTCAAAAACACTGCCAAATCATAAAAAATGCTAATAAACCCTAATAAACCTTAGGAAACACCGGGAAACCCCAGTAAACAATAAAAAAAAAGCTAAGAAACACTTAAAAAACACTAGAAAGTGCTAAGAACACTAAGAAACACAATAAAACCCAAAGAAATCCTACAAAACCCTCGGAAACACTAAAAAACCCATGCAAAAGCAGAGAAACGCTAAATAACGCTAAGAAACCCTAAAATACAGTATGAAACCCAATGAGACGCTAAAAAAATGCTAATAATGGCTTAGAAACGCTCAAAAACATTATGAAACCATAATAAACCCTAATAAACTCTAAGAAACGCTAGGAAACCCTAGTAAACAATAAAAAAAGATAAGAAACCCCAAAAAATGCTAAGAAATAATTAAAAAAACACTAAAAACGCTAAGAAACGCTAAGGATCCATAATAAATAATAAAAAAGCCTAAGTAAAAACTAAAAAACCCTAAGAAATACTAAGAAAAGCTAGTAAACGATAAAAAAATCTTAGAAACCCTATGAAACCCTAATAAACACTAAAAAACTTTAAGAAACGGTAAGAAATGCTACGAAACCCTAGTAAACGATAAAAAAGCTAAAAATCCTAGTAAATGATATGAAACCCCAATAAATCCTAAGAAACGCAAAAAAACCTTATAAAATCATACAAAAAAACATAAAAAAACGCTAAGAAAGCCTAAGAAACGTTTAGAAACCCTAAAAATGCAAAAAAAAAAACACTAAAAAAGCTAAGAAACAATACGAAAAGTTAAAAAAAACCCTAATAATCCCTAAGGAATGCTAAAAAAAGGCTAAGACACCCTAAGAAACTCTAAAAAATGCTAGGAACCCTAAGAAACGCTAAAAAATGCTAAGACACCCTAAGAAACTCTACAAAACCCTCAGAAACACTAAAAAAAACCCATGCAAATGCACAGAAATGCTAAATAACGCTAAGAAACCCTAAAATACAGTATGAAACCCCAAGAGACGCTAAAAACATGCTAATAATGGCTCAAAAACGCTAAAAAACACTATGAAACAATAGAAAACGCTAATAAACCCTAATAAATCTTAAGAAACGCTTTGAAAGCCTAGTAAACGATAATAAAAAGATAAGAAACCCAAAAAAATGCTAAGAAACACTTAAAAAACGCTAAAAAGTGCTTAGAAACCCTATCAAACGTTAAGAAACCCTAAGGATCACTAATAAATAATAAAAAAAGAATAAGTAAACAGTAAAAAACGCTAAGAAATGCTAAGAACCCTAAGAAATAATAAAAAAACGCTAAGACACTCTAAGAAACCCTACAAAACCCTCGAAAACACTAAGAAATGCTAAGAATGGCTAAGAAATGCTCAAAAACCGTATGAAACCCAAAAAAATGCTAAGGAAATACTAAGAACCCTAAGAAACACTAAGAAATGCTAAAACACTCTAAAAAAACCCTACGAAACCAAAGAAAACTCTAAGAAACCCTAAAAAACATTAAGAAACCCCAAGAAACGCTAAAAAATACTAAGAATCGCTAAAAAAACTATATGAAACACTAAAAAACCCAATAAAACACAAACACATGCTAAGAAACCCTACAAAACCCTCGAAAACGCTAAGAAACCCTAAGAAATGCTAACAAACGATAAAGAACTAATCAGAATTGATAAGAAATGGTAAGAAATGCTACGAAATCCTAGTAAACGATAAAAAAAAGCTAAGAAACCCTATGAAACCCTAATAAACACTAATAAAACTTAAGAAACTGTAGGAAATGCTACGAAACCCTAGTAAACGATAAAAAAAGCTAAGAAACCCTATGAAACCCTAATAAACACTAATAAACCTTAAGAAACGGTAAGAAATGCTACGAAACCCTAGTAAAACATAAAAAATCTAAGAAACCCTATGAAATGATATGAAACCCCAATAAATCCTAAGAAACACTGAGAAACCGTATAAAATCATACAAAAAAACCCAAAGAAACGCTAAAAAAGCCTAAGAATCGTTTAGAAACCCTAAGAACACTAAAAAAACACTAAAAATGCTAAGAAACAATATCAAACATTAAAAAAAACCCTAAGAATCCCTAAGGAATGCTAAAATAAGGCTATGTAAACGCAAAAAAAAACCCCTATGATATGCTAAGAAGCCTAAGAAACGCTAAAAAATGCTAAGACACCCTAAGAAACCCAATAAAACCTAAAGAAACCCTACAAACACTAATTAACGCTAAAAAAGCCTAAAATACAGTATGAAACCCCAAGAGATGCTAAAAAAATGCTAATAATGGATCAGAAATGCTCACAAACACTATGAAACCATAAAAAAAACAAATAAATCCTAATAAACCATAAGAAACGCTAGTAAACCCTAGTAAACGATAAAGAAAAAGCTAAGAAACCCAAAAAAATGCTAAGAAACGCTTAAAAAACACTAAAAAGTGCCAAAAAATCCTATCAAACGCTAAGAAACCCTAAGGATCCCTTATAAATAATAAAAAAGGCTAAGTAAACACTAAAAAAACCTACAAAATGCTAAGAACCCAAAGAAACACTAAAAAAATGCTCTAACACTCTAAGAAACCCTACAAAACCCTAAAAAACACTAAGAAACCCTAAGAAATGCTAAGAATGGCTAAGAAATGCTGAAAAACCCTATGAAACCCAAAAAAATGCTAAGCAAAAACTAATAACCCTATGAAACGCAAAGACACTCTAAAAAAACCCTACAAAACCCAAGGAAACGCTAAGAAATCTTAAGAAATGCTAAGAAATCCTAAAAAACATTAAGAAACGCTAACAAATGCTAAGAATCGCTAAAAAAACCCTATGAAACGCTAAAACACACTTAGAAACCCAATAAAACACAAAGACAAGCTAAGAAACCCTACAAAAACGTCGGAAATGCTAAGAAACCCTAAGAAATGATAAGAATCGATAAGAAACGGTCAAAAACCCTATGAAACCCCTATAAATCATAAGAAACGCTAAGAAACCGTATACAATCATACAAAACCCTAGTAAACGATAAGAAAAGCTAAGAAACCCTAGGAAATGATAAGAAACCCCAATAAATCCTAAGAAACGGTAAGAAATGCTATGAAACCCTAGTAAACCATAAAAAAGCTAAGAAACCCTAGAAAATCATAAGAAACCCCAATAAATCCTAAGAAACACTAAGAAATCATATAAAATCAAACAAAAAAACCCAAAGAAACGCTAAGAAACACTAAGAAACCATAAAAAACTCTAATAAACCCTAATAAACCTTTAGACACGCTAGGAAACCCTAGTAAACGATAAAAAAAATCTAAGAAACAAAAAAAAATGTTAAGAAATGCTTAAAAAACACTAAAAAGTGCTAAAATAACGCTAAGAAACCCTAAAATACAATATGCAACCCTAAGAGACACTAAAAAAATGCTAATAATAGCTTAGAAACGCTCAAAAACAATATGAAATCATAAAAAACGCCAATAAACCGTAATAAACCTTAAGAAACGCTAGGAAACCCTAGTAAACGATAAAAAAAAGCTAAGAAACTCAAAAAAATGCTAAGAAACGCTTAAAAACACTAAAAAGTGCTAAAAACCCTAAGAAACCCAATAAAACACTTAGTAACACTAAAAAACCCATGCAAATGCAGAGATACGCTAAATAACGCTAAGAAACCCTAAAATACAGTATGAAACCCAATGAGACGCTAAAAAAATGCTAATAATGGCTTAGAAACGCTCAAAAAATGCTTATAAACCTTAAGAAATGCTAGGAAACCCTAGTAAACGATAAAAAAAAAAAGCTAAGAAACCCAAAAAAATGCTAAGAAATGCTTAAAAAACACTAAAAAATGCTAAGAAACCCTACTCATCCCTAATAAAAATAAAAAAGCCTAAGTAAACACTAAAAAAGCCT
Source organism: Trapa bicornis (assembly GCA_030064425.1). Classification (NCBI taxonomy): domain Eukaryota; kingdom Viridiplantae; phylum Streptophyta; class Magnoliopsida; order Myrtales; family Lythraceae; genus Trapa; species Trapa bicornis. Next base: position 230,711 of record CM057756.1, on the reverse strand, counting down.
AAGAAATACTAAGAAACGCTAGTAAACGATAAAAAAAAAATCTAAGAAACCCTATGAAACCCGAATAAACACTAATAAACTTTAATAAATGGTAAGAAATGCTACGAAACCCTAGTAAACGATAAAAAAAAAAAGCTAAGAAACCCTATGAAATGATAGGAAACCCCAATAAATCTAAGAAACACTAAGAAACCATATAAAATCATACAAAAAAAACAAAAAAACACTAAAAAAAACCTAAGAAATGTTGAGAAACCCTAAAACGCAAAAAAAAACACTAAAAATGCTAAGAAACAATAACAAAAGTTAAAAACACCCTAATAATCCCTAAGGAATGCTAAAAAAAGTCAATGTAAACGCAAAAAAAACCCTAAGAAATGCTAAGCACCCTAAGAAACACTAAAAAATGCTAAGACACACTAAGAAACCCTACAAAACCCTTGGAAAGACTAAAAAACCCATGCAAATGCACAGAAATGCTAAGAAACTCTAAAATACATTATGAAACCCCAAGAGACGCTAAAAAAATGCAACTAATGGCTCATAAACACTCAAAAACACTATGAAACAATAGAAAATGCTAATAAACCCTAATAAACTCTAATAAAACTTAAGAAACGCTAGGAAACCCTAGTAAACGATAATAAAAATCTAAGAAACCCAAATAAATGCTAAGAAACGGTTAAAAACACAAAAAAGTGCTAAAAAACCCTAAGGATCCCTAATAAATAATAAAAAAAGGCTAAGTAAACACTAAAAAACCCAAAGAAATGCTAAGAACCCTAAGAAACACTAAAAAAATGCTAAGACACTCTAAGAAACCCAACAAAACCCTCGAAAACACTAAGAAACCCTAATAAATGATAAGAATGGCTAAGAAACGCTCAAAAACCCTATGAAACACAAAAAAATGCTAAGCAAATACTAAGAACCCTAAGAAACACTAACAAACGCTAAAACACTCTAAAAAAGCCTACAAAACCCAAGTAAACTCAAAGAAACCATAAAAATAATAAGAAAACCTAGAAAACATTAAGAAACCTCAAGAAACGCTAAAAAATGCTAGGAATCGCTAAAAAACTCTATGAAACGCTAAAATACACTAAGAAACCCAATAAAACACAAACACATGCTAAGAAACCCTACAAAACCCTCAGAAACGCTAAGAAACGATAAAGAATTGATATGAATCGACAAGAAACGAGAAAAAACCCTATGAAACCCTAATAAACACTAATAAACCTTAAGAAACGGTAAGAAATGCTACGAAACCCTAGTAAACGATAAAAAAAGCTAAGAGACCCTATGAAACCCTAAAAAAATTAATAAACCTTAAGAAACGGTAAGAAACGCTAGTAAAACCTAGTAAATGATAAAAAAAAATGCTAGGAACCCCAAAAAAATGCTAAGAAACGCTTAAAAAACACTAAAAAGTGCAAAGAAACACTATCAAACGCTAAGAAACCCTAAGGATCACTAATAAATAATAAAAAAGGCTAAGAAAACACAAAAAAACCCTAAGAAATGTTAAGTACCCTAAGAAACACTAAAAAAACGCCTTGACAAAACCCTCAAAAACCCTACAAAACCCTCGAAAACACTAAGAAACCCTAAGAAATGCTAATAAACGATGAATAAATGATAAGAATCTATAAGAAACGGTCAAAAACCCTATGAAACCCTAATAAACACTAGTAAACCTTAAGAAACGGTAAGAAATGCTACGAAACACTAGTAAACGATAAAAAAAAAAAGCTAAGAAACCCTATGAAACCCTAATAAACACTAATAAACCTTAAGAAACTGTAGGAAATGCTACGAAACCCTAGTAAATGATAAAAAAAAGCTAAGAAACCCTATGAAACCCTAATAACCACTAATACACCTTAAAAGACGGTGAGAAATGCTACGAAACCCTAGTAAAAAATAAGAAAAGCTAAGAAACCCTAGGAAATGATATGAAACCCCAATAAATCCAAAGAAACGCTAAGAAACCCTATAAAATCATACAAAAAAATCCAAAGAAACACTAAGAAAGCCTAAGAATCGTTTAGAAACCCTAAAAACGCTAAAAAAATACTAAAAATGCTAAGAAACAATACCAAACATTAAAAAAAACCCCTAAGAATCCCTGAGGAATGCTAAGAAAAGGCTATGTAAACGCAAAAAAAAAACCCTAAGAAATGCTAAGAATCCTAAGAAACGCTAAAACACGCTAAGATACCCCAGGAAACACTACAAAACCCTACAAAACCATCGGAAACACTAAAAAACCCATGCAAATGTAGAGAAACGCTAAGTATCGCTAAGAAACCCTAAAATACAGTATGAAACGCCAAGAGACGCTAAAAAAATGCTAATAATGGCTCAGAAATGCTCAAAAACACTATGAAACCGTAAAAAACACTAACAAACGCTAATAAACCATAACAAACGCTAGTAAACCCTAGTAAACAATAAAGAAAAAGCTAAGAAACCCAAAAAAATGCTAAGAAACGCTTAAAAAACACTCAAAAGTGCTAAGAGATCCTATCAAATGCTAAGAAACCTAAGGATCCCTAATAAATAATAAAAAAGGCTAAGTAAACACTAAAAAACCATAAGAAATACTAAGAAACACTAAAATAACGCTAACACACTTCAAGAAACCCTACAAAACCCTCGAAAACACTAAGAAACCCTAAGAAATGCTAAGAATGGCTAAGAAACGCTCAAAAACCCCATGAAACCCATGAAAATGCTAAGCAAACACTAAGAACCCTAAGAAAGACTAAGAAATGCTAAGACACTCTAAAAAAACCGACAAAACCCAAGGAAATGCTAAGAAATCTTAGGAAATGCTAAAAAAAACCCTAAAAAATACTAAGAAACCGTAAAACACATTCAGAAACCCCAAGAAACGCTAAAAAATGCTAAGTGTCGCTAAAAAAAACCCTATGCAATGCTAAAACAAACTAAGAAACACAATAAAACACAAACACATGCTAAGAAACCCTACAAAATCCTCGGAAACGCAAAGAAACCATAAGAAATGCTAACAAACGATAAAGAAATGATAAGAATCGATAAGAAACGATCAAAAACCCTATGAAAACCTCACAAACACAAATAAACATTAAGAAACAGTAAGAAATGCTACGAAACCCTAGTAAACGATAAAAAAAAGCTAAGAAACCATAATAAACACTAATAAAGCTTAAGAAATGGTAAGAAATGCTACGAAACCCTAGTAAACGATCAAAAAAGCTAAGAAACCCTAGGAAATGATAAGAAACCCCAATAAATGCTAAGAAACGCTGAGAAACCGTATAAAATTATACAAAAAAACCCAAAGAAATGCTAAGAAAGCCTAAGAAACGTTTAGAAACTCTAAAAATACAAAAAAAATACTAAAAATGCTAAGAAACAATACCAATCGTTAAAAAAAGCCCTAATAATCCATATGGAATGCTAAAAAAAGGCTATGTAAATGCAAAAAAAAAACCTAACAATTCCTAAGAACCCTAAGAAATCCAATAAAACACAAAGAAACCCTACAAAACCCTTGGAAACACTAAAAAAAACCCATGCAAATGCAGAGAAACGCTAAATAACGGTAAAAATACAGTATGAAACCCCAAGAGACGCTAAAAGAAATACTAATAATGGCTCAGAAACACTCAAAAACACTATGAAACCATAAAAAAAAAACGCTAATAACCCCTAATAACCCTTAAGAAACGCGAGGAAACCCTAGTAAACGATAAAAAAAGCTAAGGAACCCAAAAAAATGCTAAGAAACGCTTAAAAAACACAAAAAAACTGCTAAGAAATCCTATCAAACCCTAAGAAAGCCTAAGGATCCCTAATAAATAATAAAAAAGGCTAAGTAACCACTAAAAAACACTAAGAAACACTAAAAAAAATGCTAAGACACTCTAAGAAACCCTACAAAACCCTCGAAAACACTAAGACACCCTAAGAAATGCTAAGAATGGCTAAGAAATGCTCAAAAACCCAATGAAACCCAAAAAAAATTCTAAGCAAACACTAAGAACCCGAAGAAAAACTAAGAAATGCTAAGACACTCTAAAAAACCCTACAAAACCCAAGGAAATGCTAAGAATGGCTAAGAAACGCTCAAAAACCCTTTGAAACCCAAAAAAATGCTAAGCAAATACTAAGAACCCTAAGAAACACTAAGAAATGCTAAAACACTCTAAAAAAACCCTACAAAACCCAAGGAAACTCTAAGAAACCCTAAAAAAATATTATGAAACCCTAATAAACACTAATAAACCTTAAGAAACGGTAAGAAATGCTACGAAACCCTAGTAAATGATAAAAAAAGCTAAGAAACCCTAGGAAATAATAACAAACCCCAATAAATCCTAAGAAATGCTAAGAAACCGTATAAAATCATACAAAAAAACCCAAAGAAACGCTAAGAAAGCCTAATAAACGTTTAGAAACCCTAAAACGCAAAAAAAAAAACTAAAATTGCTAAGAAAAAATACCAAACGTTAAAAATCCCTAATAATCCCTAAGGAATGCTAAAAAAGGCTATTTAAATGCAAAAAAACCCTAAGAAATGCTATGAACCCTAAGAAATGCAAAAAAAATGCTAGGACACCCTAAGAAACATAATAAAACCCAAAGAAACCCTACAAAACCCTCGGAAACACTAAAAAACCCATGCAAAAGTAGAGAAACCCTAAGAAACCCTAAAATACAGTATGAAACCCAATGAGACGCTAAAAAAATACTAATAATGGCTTAGAAACGCTCAAAAACATTATGAAACTATAATAAACCCTAATAAACTTTAAGAAACGCTAGGAAACCCTAGTAAACTATAAAAAAAAGAAAAGAAACCCAAAAAAATGCTAAGAAATGATTAAAAAAACACTAAAAACGCTAAGAAACGCTAAGGATCCCTAATAAATAATAAAAAAGCCTAAGTAAAAACTAAAAAACCCTAAGAAATACTAAGAAACGCTAAAAAATGCTAAGACACCCTAAGAAACTCTACAAAACCCTCAGAAACACTAAAAAAACCCATGCAAATGCACAGAAATGCTAAATAACGCTAAGAAACCCTAAAATACAGTATGAAACCCCAAGAGACGCTAAAAAAATGCTAATAATGGCTCAAAAACGCTAAAAAACACTATGAAACAATAGAAACGCTAATAAACCCTAATAAACCTTAAGAAACACTTTGAAACCCTAGTAAACGATAATAAAAAGATAAGAAACCCAAAAAAAATGCTAAGAAACAATTAAAAAATGCTAAAAAGTGCTTAGAAACCCTATCAAACGTTAAGAAACCCTAAGGATCCGTAATAAATAATAAAAAAAGAATAAGTAAACAGTAAAAAACGCTAAGAAATGCTAAGAACCCTAAGAAAAACTAAAAAAATGCCTAGACACTCTAAGAAACCCTACAAAGCCCTCGAAAACACTAAGAAATGGTAAGAATGGCTAAGAAACGCTCAAAAACCCTATGAAACCCAAAAAAATGCTAAGCAAATACTAAGAACCCTAAGAACCACTAAGAAATGATAAAACACTCTAAATAACCCTACAAAACCTAAGGAAACTCTAAGAAACCCTAAAAAACATTAAGAAACTCCAAGAAACGCTAAAAAATACTAAGAATCGCTAAAAAACCCTATGGAACACTAAAACACACTAAAAAACCCAATAAAACATAAACACATGCTAAGAAACCCTACAAAACCCTCGAAAACGCTAAGAAACCCTAAGAAATGCTAACAAACGATAAAGAACTGATAAGAATTGATAAGAAACGATAAGAAATGCTACCAAACCCTAGTAAACGATAAAAAAAGCTAAGAAACCCTATGAAACACTAATAAAACTTAAGAATCTGTAGGAAATGCTACAAAACCCTAATAAACGATAAAAAAAGCTAAGAAACCCTATGAAACCCTAATAAACACTAATAAACCTTAAGAAACGGTAAGAAATGCTACGAAACCCTAGTAAAACATAAAAAATCTAAGAAACCCTATGAAATGATATGAAACCCCCAATAAATCCTAAGAAACACTAAGAAACCGTATAAAATCATACAAAAAACCCAAAGAAATGCTAAAAAAAGCCTAAGAATCGTTTAGAAACCCTAAGAACACTAAAAAAACACTAAAAATGCTAAGAAACAATATCAAACATTAAAAAAACCCTATGAATCCCTAAGGAATGCTAAAATAAGGCTATGTAAAAGCAAGAAAAACCCCTATGACATGCTAAGAAGCCTAAGAAACACTAAAAAATGCTAAGACACCCTAAGAAACCCAATAAAACCTAAAGAAACCCTAGAAAACCCTCAGAAACACTAAAAAAACCCATGTAAATGTAGAGAAACGCTAATTAATGCTAAAAAGGCCTAAAATACAGTATGAAACCCCAAGAGATGCTAAAAAAAATGCTAATAATGGATCAGAAATGCTCACAAACACTATGAAACCATAAAAACAAATAAATCCTAATAAACCATAAGAAACGCTAGTAAACCCTAGTAAACGATAAAGAAAAAGCTAAGAAACCCAAAAAAAATGCTAAGAAACGCTTAAAAAACACTAAAAAGTGCCAAGAAATCCTATCAAACGCAAAGAAACTCTAAGGATCCCTAATAAATAATAAAAAAGGCTAAGTAAACACTAAAAAAAACCTACAAAATGCTAAGAACCCAAAGAAACACTAAAAAAATGATCTAACACTCTAAGAAACCCTACAAAACCCTCAAAAACACTAAGAAACCCTAAGAAATGCTAAGAATGGCTAAGAAATGCGGAAAAACCCTATGAAACCCAAAAAAATGCTAAGCAAAAACACTAATAACGCTATGAAACGCTAAGACACTCTAAAAAAACCCTACAAAACCCAAGGAAACGCTAAGAAATCTTAAAAAATGCTAAGAAATCCTAAAAAACATTAAGAAATACCAAGAAACGCTAAAAAATGCTAAGAATCGCTAAAAAATGCTAAGAATCGCTAAAACACACTAAGAAACCCAATAAAACACAAACACATGCTAAGAAACCTTACAAAAACCTCGGAAATGCTAAGAAACCCTAAGAAATGATAAGAATCGATAAGAAACGGTCAAAAACCCTATGAAACCCCTATAAATCATAAGAAACACTAAGAAACTGTATACTATCATACAAAACCCTAGTAAACGATAAGAAAAGCTAAGAAACCCTAGGAAATGATAAGAAACCCCAATAAATCCTAAGAAACGGTAATAAAATGCTACGAAACTCTAGTAAACCATAAAAAAGCTAAGAAACCCTAGAAAATCATAAGAAACCCCAATAAATCCTAAGAAACACTAAAAAATCGTATAAAATCAAACAAAAAAACCCAAAGAAATGCTAAGAAACACTAAGAAACCATAAAAAAACTCTAATAAACCCTAATAAACCTTTAGACGCGCTAGGAAACCCTAGTAAACGATAAAAAAAAATCTAAGAAACCCAAAAAAATGTTAAGAAATGCTTAAAAAACACTAAAAAGTGCTAAAACAACCCTATCAAATGCTAAGAAACCCTAAGAATCCGTAATAAATAATAAAAAAGGCTAAGTAAACACTAAAAAACCATAAGAAATGCTAAGAACGCTAAGACACTCTAATAAACGCGACAAAACCCTCGAAAACACTAAGAAACCTTAAGAAATGCTAAGAATGATTAGGAAACGCTCAAAAACCCTATGAAACCCAAAAAAATGTTAAGCAAACACTTAGAACCCTAAGAAACACTAAGAAACGTTAAGACACTTTAAAAAAGCCTACAAAACCCAAGGAAACGCTAAGAAATCTTAAGAAATGCTAAAAAAACCCTAAAAAATACTAAGAAACCCTAAAACACATTAAGAAGCCCCAAGAAACGCTAAAAAATGCTAAGAATCGCTAAAAAAATCCCTATGAGACGCTAAAACACACTAAGAAACCCAATAAAACAAAAACACATGCTAAGTAACCCTACAAAACCCTCGGAAACGCTAAGAAACCATAAGAAATGCTAACAAACGATAAAGAAATGATAAGAATCGATAAGGAACGGTCAAAAGCCCTATGAAAACCTAATAAACACAAATAAAACTTAAGAAATGGTAAGAAATGCTACAAACCCTAGTAAACGATAAAAAAAAGCTAAGAAACCATAATAAACACTAATAAAGCTTAAGAAATGGTAAGAAATGCTACGAAACCCTAGTAAACGATCAAAAAAGCTAAGAAACCCTAGGAAATGATAAGAAACCCCAATAAATCCTATGAAACGCTAAGAAACCGTATACATTCATACAAAACCCTAGTAAACGATAAGAAAAGCTAAGAAACCCAAGGAAATGATAAGAAACCCCAATAAATCCTAAGAAACCGTAAGAAATGCTACGAAACCCTAGTAAACGATAAAAAAAGCTATGAAACCCTCGGAAACACTAGAAAAACCCATACAAATGCAGAGAAACGCTAAATAACGCTAAAAAACCCTAAAATACAGTATGAAACCCCAAGAGACGCTAAAAAAATGCTAATCTCAAAAATGCTCAAAAATACTGTGAAACCATAAAAAAACGCTAATAAACCCTAATAAACCTTAAGAAACACTAGGAAACCATATAAAATACAAACACATGCTAAGAAACCCTACAAAACCCTCAGAAACGCTAAGAAATACTAAGAAACTATAAAGAAATGATAAGACTCGATAAGAAACGGTGAAAAACCCTATGAAACCCTAATAAACCTTAAGAAACGATAAGAAATGCTACAAAACCCTAGTAAACGATAAGAAAAGCTAAGAAACCCCAATAAATCCTAAGAAACGCTATGAAACCATATGAAATCATACAAAAAAAACCCAAAGAAATTCAAAGAAATGTTTAGAAACCCTAAAAACGCAAAAAAAAAAACCACTAATAATCCATAAGGAATGCTAAGAAACAATACCAAGCGTTAAAAAAAACACTAATAATCCCTAAGGAATGCTAAAAAAAGGCTATGTAAACGCAAAAAAAAACCCTAAGAAATGCTAAGAACCCTAAGAAACGCTAAAACACGCTAAGATACCCTAAGAAACCCTACAAAACCCTCGAAAACACTAAAAAACCCATGCAAGTGTAGAGAAACCCTAAAATACAGTATGAAACTCCAAGAGACACTAAAACAAATGCTAACAATTGCTCAGAAACGCTCAAAAATACTATGAAACCATAAAAAATGCTAATAAACCCTAATAAACCTTAAGAAACTAGGAAACCCTAGTAAACGATAAAAAAAATTTAAGAAACCCAAAAAAATGCTAAGAAATGCTTAAAAAACAC
>CM057756.1:190005-220875 GCA_030064425.1 Trapa bicornis | reverse complement strand
GTTTTGTCGGTTTTTTTAGAGTGTCTTAGCATTTCTTAGTGTTTCTTAGGGTTCTTAGTGTTTGCTTAGCATTTTCATGGGTTTCATGGGGTTTTTGAGCGTTTCTTAGCCATTTTTAGCATTTCTTAGGGTTTCTTAGTGTTTTCGAGGGTTTTGTAGGGTTTCTTGGAGTGTGTTAGCGTTATTTTAGTGTTTCTTAGGGTTCTTAGTATTTCTTATGGTTTTTTAGTGTTTACTTAGCCTTTTTTATTATTTATTAGGGATCCTTAGGTTTCTTAGCATTTGATAGGATCTCTTAGCACTTTTTAGTATTTTTTAAGCGTTTCTTAGCATTTTTTTGGGTTTCTTAGCTTTTTCTTTATTGTTTACTAGGGTTTACTAGTGTTTGTTATGGTTTATTAGGGTTTATTAGTGTTTTTTACGGTTTCATAGTGTTTTTTAGTATTTCTAAGGCATTATTAGCATTTTTTTAGCGTCTCTTGGCGTTTCGTACTGTATTTTAGGGTTTCTTAGCGTTACTTAGCGTTTCTCTGCATTTGCATGGGTTTTTTAGTGTTTCCGATGGTTTTGTAGGGTTTTGTAGTGTTTCCTAGGGTATCTTAGCGTGTTTTAGCGTTTCTTAGGATTCTTAGCATTTCTTAGGGTTTTTTTTTTGCGTTTACATAGCCTTTTCTTTGCATTCCTCAAGGATTCTTAGGGTTTTTTTTTTTTAATCTTTGGTATTGTTTCTTAGCATTTTTAGTATTTTTTTAGCGTTTTTAGGGTTTCTAAACGATTCTTAGGCTTTCTTAGCGTTTCTTTGGATTTTTTTGTATGATTTTATAGGGTTTCGTAGCGTTTCTTTGGATTTATTGGTGTTTCATATCATTTCCTAGGGTTACTTAGCTTTTCTTATTTTTTACTAGGGTTTCGTAGCATTTCTCACCGTTTTTTAAGGTGTATTAGTGTTTATTAGGGTTTCATAGGGTTTCTTAGCTTTTTTTTATCATTTACTAGGGTTTCGTAGCATTTCCTACAGTTTCTTAAGGTTTATTAGTGTTTATTAGGGTTTCATAGGGTTTCTTAGCTTTTTTTTATCGTTTACTAGTGTTTCGTAGCATTTCTTACTGTTTCTTAAGGTTTACTAGTGTTTATTAGGGTTTCATAGGGTTTTTGACCGTTTCTTATAGATTCTTATCATTTCTTTATCGTTTATTAGCATTTCTTAGGGTTTCTTAGTGTTTTCGAGGGTTTTGTAGGGTTTCTTAGAGTGTCGTAGCATTTTCTTAGTGCTTAATTAGCCTTTTTTATTATTTATTAGGGATCCTTAGTGTTTCTTAGTATTTGATTGGGTTTCTAAGCACTTTTTAGCATTTTTTAAGCGTTTCTTAGCATTTTTTAGCCTTTCATGGGGTTTCTTAATGTTTGTTAGGGTTTCTTAGCATTTCTTAAAATTTCATAGCATTTTTTTGGGTTTTGAAGGATTTTTTAGAGTGTCTTAGCGTTTCTTAGGGTTCTTAGTGTTTGTTAGCATCTTTTTGGGTTTCATAGGGTTTTTTAGCGTATCTTAGCCATTCGTTTATTAGGGTTTGATAGGGTTTTTTAGCGATTCCTAGCATTTTTTAGCGTTTCTTGGGGTTTCTTAATGATTTTTAGGGTTTCTTAGTATTTTTTAGGGTTTCTTAGCATTTCTTAAGATTTCTTAGCGTTTCCTTAGGTTTTGTAGGGTTTTTTAGAGTGTCTTAGCGTTTCTTACGGTTCTTTGTGTTTGCTTAGCATTTTTTTTGGGTTTCATAGGGTTTTTGAGCGTTTCTTAACCATTCTTAGTATTTCTTAGGGTTTCTTAGTGTTTTCAAGGGTTTTGTTGGGTTTCTTAGAGTGTCAGGGCATTTTTTTAGTGTTTCTTATGGTACTTAACATTTCTTAGGGTTTTTTAGTGTTTTCTTAGCCTTTTTTATTATTTATTAGTGATCCTTAGGGTTTCTTAGCGTTTGATAGTGTTTCTTTGCACTTTTTATTGTTTTTTAAGCGTTTCTTAGCATTTTTTTGGGGTTCCTAGCATTTTTTTTTATCATTTACTAGGTTTTACTGGCGTTTCTTACCGTTTCTTAAGGTTTATTAATTTTTTTAGGGTTTTATAGGGTTTCTTAGCTTTTTTTTATTGTTTACTAGGGTTTCGTAGCATTTCTTACCGTTTCTTAAGGTTTATTAGTGTTTATTAGGGTTTCATAGGGTTTTTTCTTGTTTCTTGTCGATTCTTATCAATTCTTTATCGTTTCTTAGCGTTTCTGAGGGTTTTGTAGGGTTTCTTAGCATGTGTTTGTGTTTTATTGGGTTTCTTAGTGTATTTTAGCGTTTCATAGAGTTTTTTAGCGATTCCTAGCATTTTTTAGCGTTTCTTGAGGTTTCTTAATGTTTTCTAGGTTTTCTTATTATTTTTACGGTTTCTTTGAGTCTCCTTGGGTTTTGTAGGCTTTCTTAGAGTGTTTTAGTGTTTCTTAGGGTTCTTAGTATTTGCTTAGCATTTTTTTGTGTTTCATAGGGTTTTTGAGCGTTTCTTAGCCATTCTTATCATTTCTTAGGGTTTCTTAGTGTTTTCGAGGGTTTTGTTGGGTTTCTTAGAGTGTCTTAGCGTTTTTTTAGTGTTTCTTAGGGTTCTTAGCATTTCTTAGGGTTTTTTAGTGTTTACTTAGCCTTTTTTTATTATTTATTAGGGATCCTTAGGGTTTTTTAGCACTTTTTTGTGTTTTTTAACTGTTTCTTAGCATTTTTTTGGGATTCTTAGATTCTTATTATCGTTTACTAGGGTTTCCTAGCGTTTCTTAAGTTTTATTAGAGTTTATTAGGGTTTATTAGCATTTTCTATTGTTTCATAGTGTTTTTGAGTGTTTCTGAGCCATTAGTTGCATTTTTTTAGTGTCTCTTGGCGTTTCATACTGTATTTTAGGGTTTCTTAGCATTTCTGTGCATTTGCATGGGTTTTTTTAGTCTTTCCAAGGGTTTTGTAGGGTTTCTTAGGGTGTCTTAGCATTTTTTACGTTTCTTAGGGTGCTTAGCATTTCTTAGGGTTTTTTTTGCGTTTACATTGACTTTTTTTAGCATTCCTTAGGGATTATTATGGTTTTTTTTTAACTTTTGGTATTGTTTCTTAGCATTTTTAGTGTTTTTTTTTTGCGTTTTAGGGTTTCTAAACATTTCTTAGGTTTTTTTAGTGTTTTTTTGGGTTTTTTGTATGATTTTATATGGTTTCTTAGTGTTTCTTAGATTTATTGGGGTTTCCTATCATTTCATAGGGTTTCTTAGCTTTTTTTATCGTTTACTAGGGTTTTGTAGCATTTCTTACCGTTATTAAAGTTTATTAGTGTTTATTCGGGTTTCATAGGGTTTCTTAGATTTTTTTTTATCGTTTACTAGCGTTTCTTAGTATTTCTTAGGGTTTTTTAGTGTTTACTTAGGCTTTTTTATTTTTATTAGGGATCAGTAGGGTTTCTTAGCATTTTTTTAGTGTTTTTTAAGCATTTCTTAGCATTTTTTTGGGTTTCTTAGCTTTTTTTTTTTATCGTTTACTAGGGTTTCCTAGCATTTCTTAAGGTTTATTAGGGTTTATTAGCATTTTTTATGGTTTCATAATGTTTTTGAGTGTTTCTAAGCCATTATTAGCATTTTTTAAGCATCTCATTGGGTTTCATACTGTATTTTAGGGTTTCTTAGCGTTATTTAGCGTTTCTCTACATTTGCATGGGTTTTTTAGTGTTTCTAAGGGTTTTATTGGGTTTCTTAGGGTTTTTAGCACTTTTTAGTGTTTTTTAAGCGTTTCTTAGCATGTTTCTGGGTTTCTTAGCTTTTTTTTTATTGTTTACTAGGGTTTCCTAGCATTTCTTATGGTTTATTACGGTTTATTAGCGTTTTTTATGATTTCATATTGTTTTGGAGCGTTTTCTAAGCTATTATTAGCATTTTTTTAGTGTCTCTTAGGGTTGCATATTGTATTTTAGGGTTTCTTAGCGTTATTTAGCGTTTCTCTGCATTTGCATGGGTTTTTTAGTTTTTTCGAGGGTTTTGTAAGGTTTCTTGGGGTTCTATTGGGTTTCTTAGGGTGTCTTAGCATTTCTTAGGGTTTTTTTTTTTTGCGTTTACATAGGGATTATTAGGGTTTTTTTAACATTCGGTATTGTTTCTTAGCATTTTTAGTATTTTTTTGCATTTTAAAGGTTTCTAAATGTTTCGTAGGCTTTCTTAGCATTTCTTTGGGTTTTTTTGTATGATTTTATACGGTTTCTTAGCGTTTCTTAGGATTTAATGGTGTTTCTTATTATTTCCTAGGGTTTCTTAGCTTTCTTTATCGTTTACTAGGGTTTCGTAGCATTTCTTACCGTTTCTTAAGGTTTATAAGTGTTTATTACGGTTTCATAGGGTTTCTTAGATTTTTTTTATCGTTTAGTAGTGTTTCGTAGCGTTTCTTACCGTTTCTTAAGTTTTACTAATGTTTATTAGTGTTTCATAGGGTTTTTGACCGTTTCTTATCGATTCTTATCATTTCTTTACCGTTTCTTACCATTTCTTAGTGTTTCTTAACATTTTCGAAGGTTTTGTAGGGTTTCTTAGCATGTGTTTGTGTTTTATTGGGTTTCTTAGTCTGTTTTAGCGTTTCATATTGTTTTTTAGCGATTCTTAGCATTTTTTGGGTTTTCTTAATGTTTTTTAGGGTTTCTTAGCATTTCTTAAGATTTCTTAGCGTTTCCTTGGGTTTTGTAGGGTTTTTTAGAGTGTATTAGCGTTTCTTAGGGTTCTTTGTGTTTGCTTAGTATTTTTTTGGGTTTCATAGGGTTTTTGAGCGTTTCTTAGCCATTCTTAGCATTTCTTAGGGTTTCTTAGTGTTTTCGAGGGTTTTGTAGGGTTTCTTAGAGTGTCTCATCATTTTTTTAGTGTTTCTTATGGTTTTTTAGTGTTTACTTAGCCTTTTTTATTATTTATTAGGGATCCTTAGGGTTTCTTAGCATTTGATAGGGTTTCTTATCAAATATTTTGTGTTTGTAAGTATTTCTTAGCATTTTTTTGGTTTCTTAGCTTTTTTTTATTGTTTACTAGGGTTTCCTAGTGTTTCTTAAGGTTTATTAGGGTTTATTAGCGTTTTTTATGGTTTCATAGTGTTTTTAAGCATTTCTGAGCCATTATTAGCATTTTTTTAGGGTCTCGTGGGGTTTCATACTGTATTTTAGGGTTTCTTAGCGTTATTTAGCGTTTCTCTGCATTTGCATGGGTTTTTTAGTGTTTCTGAGGGTTTTGTAGGGTTTCTTTGGGTTTTATTGGGTTTCTTAGGGTGTCTTAGCGTTTCTTAGGGTGTCTTAGCGTTTTTTAGCGTTTCTTAGGGTTCTTAGCATTTCTTAGGGTTTTTTTTTTGCGTTTACTTAGCCTTTTTTTAGCATTCCTTAGGGATTATTAGGGTTGTTTTTAACGTTTGGTATTGTTTCTTTGCATTTTTAGTGTTTTTTTTTGCATTTTTAGGATTTCTAAACTTTTCTTAGACTTTCTTAGCATTTCTTTGGGGTTTTTGAATGATTTTATACAGTTTCTTAGCATTTCTTTGGATTTATTGGGGTTTCTTATCATTTCCTAGGGTTTCATAGCTTTTTTTATCGTTTACTAGGGTTTCGTAGCATTTCTTATGGTTTCTTAGGATTTATTGGGGTTTCTTATCATTTCCTTGGGTTTCTTAGCTTTTCTTATCGTTTACTAGGGTTTTGTATGAATGTATACGGTTTCTTAGCGTTTCATAGGATTTATTGGGGTTTCTTATCATTTCCTAGGGTTTCTTAGCTTTTTTGATCGTTTACTAGGGTTTCGTAGCATTTCTTACCGTTTCTTAAGGTTTATTAGTGTTTATTAGGGTTTCTTAGCTTTTTTTTATCGTTTACTAGGGTTTCATAGCATTTCTTACCGTTTCTTAAGTTTTATTTGTGTTTATTAGGTTTTCGTAGGGTTTTTGACCGTTCCTTATCGATTCTTATCATTTCTTTATTGTTTGTTAGTATTTCTTATGGTTTCTTAGCGTTTCCGAGGGTTTTGTAGGGTTTCTTCGCATGTGTTTTTGTTTTATTGGGTTTCTTAGTGTGTTTTAGCGTCTCATAGGATTTTTTTAGTGATTCTTAGCATTTTTTAGCGTTTCTTAATGTGTTTTAGGGTTTCTTAGTATTTTTTAGGGTTTTTTTAGCATTTCTTAAGATTTCTTAGCGTTTCCTTGGGTTTTGTAGGCTTTTTTAAAGTGTCTTAACGTTTCCTAGTGTTTCTTAGGGTTCTAAGTGTTTGCTTAACATTTTTTTGGGTTTCATAATGTTTTTGAGCGTTTCTTAGTCATTCTTAGCATTTCTTAGGGTTTCTTAGTGTTTTCGAGGGTTTTGTCGGGTTTATTAGAGTGTCTTAGCGTTCTTAGCATTTCTTATGGTTTTTTAGTGTTTACTTAGCCTTTTTTATTATTTATTACGGATTCTTAGGATTTCTTAGCGTTTGATAGGGTTTTTTTAGCACTTTTTAGTGTTTTTTAAGCATTTCTTAACATTTTTTTGGGTTTCTTAGATTTTTTTTTATCGTTTACTAGGGTTTCCTAGCGTGTCTAAAGGTTTATTAGGGTTTATTAGAGTTTTTTATGGTTTCTTAGTGTTTCTTAGCGTTTCTTTGGGTTTTTTTGTTTGATTTTATACGATTTCTTAGTGTTTCTTAGGATTTATTGGGGTTTCTTATGATTTTCTAGAGTTTCTTAGCTTTTTTTATGGTTTACTAGAGTTTCCTAGCATTTTCTTACCGTTTCATAGGATTTATTGGGGTTTCTTATCATTTCTTAGGGTTTCTTAGCTTTTCTTATCGTTTACTAGGGTTTTGTATGATAGTATACGGTTTCTTAGTGTTTCTTATGATTTATAGGGGTTTCATAGGGTTTTTGACCAATTCTTATCGATTCTTATCATTTCTTTATCGTTTGTTAGCATTTCTTATGGTTTCTTAGCGTTTCCGAGGGTTTTGTAGGGTTTCTTAGCATGTGTTTGTGTTTCTTAGTGTGTTTTAGCGTCTCATAGGGTTTTTTTAGCGATTCTTAGCATTTTTTTAGCGTTTGTTGGTGTTTCTTAATGTTTTTTAGGATTTCTTAGCATTTCTTAAGATTTCTTAGCGTTTTTTTTCCTTGGGTTTTGTAGGGTTTTTTTAGAGTGTCTTAGCGTTTCATAGGGTTATTAGTGTTTTTGCTTAGCATTTTTTTGGGTTTCATAGGGTTTTTCAGCATTTCTTAGCCATTCTTAGCATTTCTTAGGGTTTCTTAGTGTTTTTGAGGGTTTTGTAGGGTTTCTTAGAGTGTTAGAGCATTTTTTTTAGTGTTTCTTTGGGTTCTTAGCATTTTGTAGGTTTTTTAGTGTTTACTTAGCCTTTTTTATTATTTATTAGGGATCGTTAGAGTTTCTTAGCGTTTGATAGGATTTCTTGGCACTTTTTAGTGTTTTTTAAGCGTTTCTTAGCATTTTTTTGGGTTTCTTAGCTTTTTCTTTATCGTTTACCAGGGTTTACTAGCGTTTCTTATGGTTTATTAGGATTTATTTGTTTTTATGGTTTCATAGTGTTTGTTAGCATTTCTGATCCATTATTAGCATTTTTTTTAGCATCTCTTGGGGTTTCATACTGTATTTTAGGCTTTTTTAGCGTTAATTAGCGTTTCTCTACATATACATGGGCTTTTTTAGTGTTTCTGAGGGTTTTGTAGGGTTTCTTTAGGTTTTATTGGGTTTCTTAGGGTGTCTTAGCATTTTTTAGTGTTTCTTAGGCTTCTTAGCATGTCATAGGGTTTTTTTTTGCTTTTACATAGCCTTATTTTAGCATTCCTTAGGGATTCTTAGGGTTTTTTTAATGTTTGATATTGTTTCTTAGCATTTTTAGTGTTTTTTTAGTGTTCTTAGGGTTTCTAAACGATTCTTAGGCTTTTTTAGCATTTCTTTGAGTTTTTTTGTATGATTTTATACGGTTTCTTAGTGTTTCTTAGGATTTATTGGGGTTTCATATCATTTCATAGGGTTTCTTAGATTTTTTATGTTTTACTAGGGTTTCGTAGCATTTCTTACCGTTTCTTAAGGTTTATTAGTGTTTATTAGGGTTTCATAGGGTTTCTTAGCTTTTTTATCGTTTATTAGGGTTTTGTAGCATTTCCTACAGTTTCTTAAGTTTTATTAGTGTTTATTAGGGTTTCATAGGGTTTCTTAGCTTTTTTTATCGTTTACTAGGGTTTCGTAGCATTTCTTACCGTTTCTTATCAATTCTTATCAGTTCTTTATCATTTGTTTGCATTTCTTAGGGTTTCTTAGCGTTTTCGAGGGTTTTGTAGGGTTTCTTAGCATGTGTTTGTGTTTTATTAGGTTTTTTAGTGTGTTTTAGTGTTTCATAGGGTTTTTTAGCGATTCTTAGTATTTTTTAGCGTTTCTTGGAGTTTCTTAATGTTTTTTAGGGTTTCTTAGAGTTTCCTTAGGTTTTGTAGGGTTTTTTAGAGTGTTTTATCATTTCTTAGTGGTTCTTAGGGTTCTTAGTATTTGCTTAGCATTTTTTTGGGTTTTATAGGGTTTTTGAGCGTTTCTTAGCCATTCTTAGCATTTCTTAGTGTTTTCGAGGGTTTTGTAGGGTTTCTTAGAGTGTCTAGGCATTTTTTTAGTTTTTCTTAGGGTTCTTATAATTTCTTAGCATTTTTTACAGTTTACTTATTCTTTTTTTATTATTTATTACGGATCCTTAGGGTTTCTTAACGTTTGATAGGGTTTCTAAGCACTTTTTAGCATTTTTTAAGTGTTTCTTAGCATTTTTTTGGGTTTCTTATCTTTTTATTATCGTTTACTAGGGTTTCAAAGCGTTTCTTAAGGTTTATTAGGGTTTATTAGCGTTTCTATTGTTTCATAGTGTTTTTTAGCGTTTTTGAGCCATTATTAGCATTTTTTTAGCGTCTCTTGGGGTTTCATACTGTATTTTAGGGTTTCTTAGCGTTATTTAGCATTTATGTGCATTTGCATGGGTTTTTTTAGTGTTTCTGAGGGTTTTGTAGAGTTTCTTAGGGTGTCTTAGCATTTTTTAGCGTTTCTTAAGGTTCCTAGCATTTCTTAGTGTTTTTTTTTGCGTTTACATAGCCTTTTTTTAGCATTCCTCAGGGATTATTAGGGTTTTTTTAACTTTTGGTATTGTTTCTTAACTTTTTTAGTGTTTTTTTTTTTGCATTTTTAGGGTTTCTAAACGTTTCTTAGGCTTTCTTAGCGTTTCTTTGGGTTTTTTTGTATGCGTTTCTTAGGATTTATTGGGGTTTCATATCATTTCCTAGGGTTTTTAGCTTTTTTATCGTTTACTAGGGTTTCGTAGCATTTCTTACCGTTTCTTAAAGTTTATTAGTGTTTATTAGGGTTTCATAAGGTTTCTAAGATTTTTTTATCGTTTACTAGCGTTTCTTAGTATTTCTTAGGGTTTTTTAGTTTTTACTTAGGCTTTTTTATTATTTATTAGGGATCCTTAGCGTTTCTTAGCGTTTTTAGTGTTTTTTTAATCATTTCTTAGCATTTTTTTGGGTTTCTTATCTTTTTTTATCGTTTACTAGGGTTTCCTAGCGTTTCTTAAAGTTTATTCGGGTTTATTATGGTTTCATAATGTTTTTGAGCGTTTCTAAGCCATTATTAGTATTTTTTTAGCGTCTCATTGGGTTTCATACTGTATTTTAGGGTTTCTTAGTGTTGTTTAGCGTTTCTCTGCTTTTGCATGGGTTTTTTAGTGTTTCCGAGGGTTTTGTAGGGTTTCTTTGGGTTTTATTGTGTTTCTTAGTGTCCTTAGCACTTTTTAGTGTTTTTTAAGTGTTTCTTAGCTTTTTTTTATCGTTTACTGGGGTTTCCCGGTGTTTCTTAAGGTTTATTAGGGTTTATTAGCGTTTTTTATGATTTCGTAGTGTTTTTGAGCGTTTTTGAGCCAGTATTAGCATTTTTTTAGCGTCTCTTGGGGTTTCATACTGTATTTAAGGGTTTCTTAGCGTTATTTAGCGTTTCTCTGCATTTGCATGGGTTTTTTTAGTGTTTCCGAGGGTTTTGTAGGGTTTCTTTGGGTTTTATTGGATTTCTTAGGGTGTCTTAGCATTTTTTTGCATTTCTTAGGGTTCTTAGCGTTTCTTAGGGTTTTTTTTTGCATTTAAATAGCTTTTTTTAGCATTTCTTAGGGATTATTAGGGTTTTTTTAACGTTTGGTATTTTTTCTTAGCATTTTAGTTTTTTTTTTGCGTTTTAGTGTTTCTAAACGTTTATTAGGCTTTCTTAGCGTTTCTTTGGGTTTTTTTGTATGATTTTATACGGTTTCTTAGCATTTCTTAGGATTTATTGGGGTTTGTTATTATTTCCTAGGGTTTCTTAGCTTTTTTTATCATTTACTAGGGTTTCGTAGCATTTCTTACCGTTTCTTAAGGTTTATTAGTGTTTATTAGGGTTTCATAATATTTTTTTAGGGTTTCTTAGTATTTTTTAGGGTTTCTTAGAGTTTCCTTGGGTTTTTTTGTAGGGTTTTTTTAGAGTGTTTCAGCATTTCTTAGTGTTTCTTAGGGTTCTTAGTATTTGCTTAGCATTTTTTTGGGTTTCATAGGGTTTTTGAGCGTTTCTTAGCCATTCTTAGCATTTCTTAGCATTTCCTTGGGTTTTGTAGGGTTTTTTCAGAGTGTCTTAGCGTTTCTTAGTGTTTCTTCGGGTTCTTAGTGTTTGCTTATAATTTTTTTTGGGTTTCATTGGGTTTTTGAGCATTTCTTAGCCATTCTTAGCATTTCTTAGGGTGTCTTAGTGTTTTCGATGGTTTTGTAGGGTTTCTTAGAGTGTCTTAGCATTTTTTTTAGTGTTTCTTAGTGTTTTTTAGTGGTTACTTAGCCTTTTTTATTATTTATTAGGGATCCTTAGGCTTTCTTAGGGTTTGATAGGGTTTCTTAGCACTTTTTTTGTGTTTTTTAAGCGTTTCTAAGCATTTTTTTGGGTTTCTTAGCTTTTTTTATCATTTACTAGGGTTTCCTCGCGTTTCTTAAGGTTTATTAGGGGTTATTAGCGTTTTTTTTATGGTTTCATAGTATTTTTGAGTGTTTCTGAGCCATTATTAGCATTTATTTTAGCGTCTCTTGGGGTTTCATACTGTATTTTTAGCGTTATTTAGCGTTTCTCTTCATTTGCATGGGTTTTTTTAGTGTTTCCAAGGGGTTTTGTAGGGTTTCTTTGTGTTTTATTGGATTTCTTAGGGTTCTTAGCAATTGTTAGGTTTTTTTTTGCATTTACATGGCCTTTTTTTAGCATGCCATATGGATTATTAGGGCTTTTTTTAACGATTGGTATTGTTTCTTAGCATTTTTAGTATTTTTTTTGCATTTTTAGAGTTTCTAAACGTTTCTTAAGCTTTCTTAGCATTTCTTTGGATTTTTTTGTATAATTTTATACGGTTTCTCAGCGTTTCTTAGCCTTTATTGGGGTTTCTTATCATTTCCTACGGTTTCTTAGCTTTTTTTAATGTTTACTAGGGTTTCGTAGCATTTCTTACCGTTTCTTAATGTTTATTAGGGTTTCATAGGGTTTCTTAGCTTTTTTTATCGTTTACTAGGGTTTCGTAGCATTTCTTACCATTTCTTAATGTTTATTTGTGTTTGTGAGGTTTTCATAGGGTTTTTGATCGTTTCTTATCGATTCTTATCTTTTCTTTATTGTTTGTTAGCATTTCTTAGGGTTTATTTGCGTTTCCGAGGATTTTGTAGGGTTTCTTACCATGTGTTTGTGTTTTATTGTGTTTCTTAGTTTGTTTTAGCATTGCATAGGGTTTTTTTAGCGACACTTAGCATTTTTTAGCGTTTCTTGGGGTTTCTGAATGTGTTTTACGGTTTCTTAGTATTTTTTTGGGTTTTTAAGCATTTCCTAAGATTTCTTAGCATTTCCTTGGGTTTTCTCGGTTTTTTTAGAGTGTCTTAGCATTTCTTAGTGTTTCTTAGGGTTCTTAGTGTTTGCTTAGCATTTTCATGGGTTTCATAGGGTTTTTGAGCGTTTCTTAGCCATTCTTAGCATTTCTTAGGGTTTCTTAGTGTTTTCGAGGGTTTTGTAGGGTTTCTTGGAGTGTGTTAGTGTTATTTTAGTGTTTGTTAGGGGTTCTTAGTGTTTCTTATGGTTTTTTAGTGTTTACTTCGCCTTTTTTACAATTTATTAGGGATCCTTAGGTTTCTTAGCATTTGATAGGATCTCTTAGCACTTTTTAGTGTTTTTTAAGCGTTTCTTAGCATTTTTTTGGGTTTCTTAGCTTTTTCTTTATTGTTTACTAGGGTTTACTAGCGTTTGTTATGGTTTATTAGGGTTTATTAGTGTTTTTTACGGTTTCATAGTGTTTTTGAGCATTTCTGAGCCATTATTAGCATTTTTTTAGCGTCTCTTGGGGTTTCATACTGTATTTTAGGGTTTCTTAGCGTTACTTAGCGTTTCTCTGCATTTGCATGGGTTTTTTAGTGTTTCCGATGGTTTTGTAGGGTTTTGTAGTGTTTCCTAGGGTATCTTAGCGTGTTTTAGCGTTTCTTAGGATTCTTAGCATTTCTTAGGGTTTTTTTTTTGCGTTTACATAGCCTTTTCTTAGCATTCCTCAGGGATTCTTAGGGTTTTTTTTTAATCTTTGGTATTGTTTCTTATCATTTTTAGTATTTTTTAGCGTTTTTAGGGTTTCTAAACGATTCTTAGGCTTTCTTACTGTTTCTTTGGATTTTTTGTATGATTTTATAGGGATTCTTAGCGTTTCTTTGGATTTATTGGGGTTTCATATCATTTCCTAGGGTTTCATAGCTTTTCTTATTTTTTACTAGGGTTTCGTAGCATTTCTCACCGTTTTTTAAGGTGTATTAGTGTTTATTAGGGTTTCATAGGGTTTCTTAGCTTTTTTTTTTATCATTTACTAGGGTTTCATAGCATTTCCTACAGTTTCTTAAGGTTTATTAGTGTTTATTAGGGTTTCATAGGGTTTCCTAGCTTTTTTTTTAATCGTTTACTAGTGTTTCGTAGCATTTCTTACCGTTTCTTAAGGTTTACTAGTGTTTATTAGGGTTTCATAGGGTTTTTGACCGTTTCTTATAGATTCTTATCATTTCTTTATCGTTTATTAGCATTTCTTAGGGTTTCTTAGTGTTTTCGAGGGTTTTGTAGGGTTTCTTAGAGTGTCTTAGCATTTTCTTAGTGCTTAATTAGCCTTTTTTATTATTTATTAGGGATCCTTAGTGTTTCTTAGTATTTGATTGGGTTTCTAAGCACTTTTTAGCATTTTTAAGCGTTTCATGGGGTTTCTTAATGTTTGTTAGGGTTTCTTAATGTTTGTTAGGGTTTCTTAGCATTTCTTAAAATTTCTTAGCATTTCCTTGGGTTTTGAAGGATTTTTTAGAGTGTCTTAGCGTTTATTAGCACTTTTTTTTGTGTTTTTTAAGCGTTTCTTAGCATTTTTTTGGGTTTCTTAGCTTTTTTTATCGTTTACTAGGGTTTTCCTCGCGTTTCTTAAGGTTTATTAGGGGTTATTAGCGTTTTTTTTTATGGTTTCATAGTGTTTTTGAGTGTTTCTGAGCCATTATTAGCATTTCTTGTAACGTATCTTGGGGTTTCATACTGTATTTTTAGCGTTATTTAGCGTTTCTCTGCATTTGCATGGGTTTTTTTAGTGTTTCCAAGGGTTTTGTAGGGTTTCTTTGTGTTTTATTGGATTTCTTAGGGTTCTTAGCAATTGTTAGGTTTTTTTTTTGCATTTACATAGCCTTTTTTTAGCATTCCATATGGATTATTAGGGCTTTTTTTAACGATTGGTATTGTTTCTTAGCATTTTTAGTATTTTTTTTAGCATTTTTAGAGTTTCTAAACGTTTCTTAGGCTTTCTTAGCATTTCTTTGGGTTTTTTTGTATAATTTTATACGGTTTCTCAGCATTTCTTAGCATTTATTGGGGTTTCTTATCATTTCCTAGGGTTTCTTAGCTTTTTTTAATGTTTACTAGGGTTTCGTAGCATTTCTTACCGTTTCTTAATGTTTATTTGTGTTTGTGAGGTTTTCATAGGGTTTTTGTTCGTTTCTTATCGATTCTTATCATTTCTTTATCGTTTGTTAGCATTTCTTAGGGTTTCTTTGCGTTTCCGAGGATTTTTGTAGGGTTTCTTAGCATGTGTTTGTGTTTTATTGTGTTTCTTAGTTTGTTTTAGCATTGCATAGGGTTTTTTTAGCCACACTTAGCATTTTTCAGCGTTTCTTGGGGTTTCTGAATGTGTTTTACGGTTTCTTAGTATTTTTTAGGGTTTTTTAGCATTTCCTAAGATTTCTTAGCATTTCCTTGGGTTTTGTCGATTTTTTTAGAGTGTCTTAGCATTTCTTAGTGTTTCTTAGGGTTCTTAGTGTTTGCTTAGCATTTTCATGGGTTTCATGGGGTTTTTGAGCGTTTCTTAGCCATTCTTAGCATTTCTTAGGGTTTCTTAGTGTTTTCGAGGGTTTTGTAGGGTTTCTTGGAGTGTGTTAGCGTTATTTTAGTGTTTCTTAGGGTTCTTAGTATTTCTTATGGTTTTTTAGTGTTTACTTAGCCTTTTTTTATTATTTATTAGGGATCCTTAGGTTTCTTAGCGTTTGATAGGATCTCTTAGCACTTTTTAGTATTTTTTAAGCATTTCATAGCATTTTTTTGGGTTTCTTAGCTTTTTCTTTATTGTTTACTAGGGTTTACTAGCGTTTGTTATGGTTTATTAGGGTTTATTAGTGTTTTTTACGGTTTCATAGTGTTTTTGAGCATTTCTGAGCCATTATTAGCATTTTTTTAGCGTCTCTTGGCGTTTCATACTGTATTTTAGGGTTTCTTAGCGTTACTTAGCGTTTCTCTGCATTTGCATGGGTTTTTTAGTGTTTCCGATGGTTTTGTAGGGTTTTGTAGTGTTTCCTAGGGTATCTTAGCGTGTTTTAGCGTTTCTTAGGATTCTTAGCATTTCTTAGGGTTTTTTTTTTACGTTTACATAGCCTTTTCTTAGCATTCCTCAGGGATTCTTAGGGTTTTTTTTTAATCTTTTGTATTGTTTCTTAGCATTTTTAGTATTTTTTTAGCGTTTTTAGGGTTTCTAAACGATTCTTAGGCTTTCTTAGCGTTTCTTTGGATTTTTTTGTATGATTTTATAGGGTTTCTTAGCGTTTCTTTGGATTTATTGGGGTTTCATATCATTTCCTAGGGTTTCTTAGCTTTTCTTATTTTTTACTAGGGTTTCGTAGCATTTCTCACCGTTTTTTAAGGTGTATTAGTGTTTATTAGGGTTTCATAGGGTTTCTTAGCTTTTTTTATCATTTACTAGGGTTTCGTAGCATTTCCTACAGTTTCTTAAGGTTTATTAGTGTTTATTAGGGTTTTATAGGGTTTCTTAGCTTTTTTTTATCGTTTACTAGTGTTTCGTAGCATTTCTTACCGTTTCTTAAGGTTTACTAGTGTTTATTAGGGTTTCATAGGGTTTTTTGACCGTTTCTTATAGATTCTTATCATTTCTTTATCGTTTATTAGCATTTCTTAGGGTTTCTTAGTGTTTTCGAGGGTTTTGTAGGGTTTCTTAGAGTGTCTTGGCATTTTCTTAGTGCTTAATTAGCCTTTTTTATTATTTATTAGGGATCCTTAGTGTTTCTTAGTATTTGATTGGGTTTCTAAGCACTTTTTAGCATTTTTAAGCGTTTCTTAGCATTTTTTAGCGTTTCATGGGGTTTCTTAATGTTTGTTAGGGTTTCTTAGCATTTCTTAAAATTTCTTAGCATTTCCTTGGGTTTTGAAGGATTTTTTAGAGTGTCTTAGCGTTTTGGGTTTCATAGGGTTTTTTAGCGTATCTTAGCCATTCGTTTATTAGGGTTTGATAGAGTTTTTCAGCGATTCCTAGCATTTTTAGCGTTTCTTGGGGTTTCTTAATGAGTTTTAGGGTTTCTTAGTATTTTTTAGGGTTTCTTAGCATTTCTTAAGATTTCTTAGCGTTTCCTTAGGTTTTGTAGGGTTTTTTAGAGTGTCTTAGCGTTTCTTACGGTTCTTTGTGTTTGCTTAGCATTTTTTTTGGGTTTCATAGGGTTTTTGAGCGTTTCTTAACCATTCTTAGCATTTCTTAGGGTTTCTTAGTGTTTTCGAGGGTTTTGTAGGGTTTCTTAGAGTGTCAGGGCATTTTTTTAATGTTTCTTAGGGTACTTAACATTTCTTAGGGTTTTTTTAGTGTTTTCTTAGGCTTTTTTATTATTTATTAGTGATCCTTAGGGTTTCTTAGCGTTTGATAGTGTTTCTTTGCACTTTTTAGTGTTTTTTAAGCGTTTCTTAGCATTTTTTTGGGTTTCCTAGCATTTTTTTTATCATTTACTAGGTTTTACTAGCGTTTCTTACCGTTTCTTAGGGTTTATTAATTTTTTTAGGGTTTCATAGTGTTTCTTTGCTTTTTTTATCGTTTACTAGGGTTTCGTAGCATTTCTTACCGTTTCTTAAGGTTTATTAGTGTTTATTAGGGTTTCATAGGGTTTTTTCTCGTTTCTTGTCGATTCTTATCAATTCTTTATCATTTCTTAGCATTTCTGAGGGTTTTGTAGGGTTTCTTAGCATGTTTTTGTGTTTTATTGGGTTTCTTAGTGTATTTTAGCGTTTCATAGAGTTTTTTAGCGATTCCTAGCATTTTTTAGCGTTTCTTGAGGTTTCTTAATGTTTTCTAGGTTTTCTTATTATTTTTACGGTTTCTTTGAGTCTCCTTGGGTTTTGTAGGCTTTCTTAGAGTGTTTTAGCATTTCTTAGTGTTTCTTAGGGTTCTTAGTATTTGCTTAGCATTTTTTTGTGTTTCATAGGGTTTTTGAGCGTTTCTTAGCCATTCTTATCATTTCTTAGGGTTTCTTAGTGTTTTCGAGGGTTTTGTTGGGTTTCTTAGAGTGTCTTAGCGTTTTTTTAGTGTTTCTTAGGGTTATTAGCATTTCTTAGGGTTTTTTAGTGTTTACTTAGCCTTTTTTTATTATTTATTAGGGATCCTTAGGGTTTTTTAGCACTTTTTTGTGTTTTTTAACCGTTTCTTAGCATTTTTTGGGTTTCTTAGATTTTTATTATCGTTTACTAGGGTTTCCTAGCGTTTCTTAAGTTTTATTAGAGTTTATTAGGGTTTATTAGCATTTTCTATTGTTTCATAGTGTTTTTGAGTGTTTCTGAGCCATTAGTTGCATTTTTTTAGCGTCTCTTGGGGTTTCATACTTTATTTTAGGGTTTCTTAGCATTTCTGTGCATTTGCATGGGTTTTTTTAGTCTTTCCAAGGGTTTTGTAGTTCTTAGGGTGTCTTAGCATTTTTTACGTTTCTTAGGGTGCTTAGCATTTCTTAGGGTTTTTTTTGCGTTTACATTGACTTTTTTTAGCATTCCTTAGTGATTATTAGGGTTTTTTTTTAACTTTTGGTATTGTTTCTTAGCATTTTTAGTGTTTTTTTTTGCGTTTTGTTAGGGTTTCTAAACATTTCTTAGGTTTTTTTAGTGTTTTTTTGGGTTTTTTGTATGATTTTATATGGTTTCTTAGTGTTTCTTAGATTTATTGGGGTTTCCTATCATTTCATAGGGTTTCTTAGCTTTTTTTATCGTTTACTAGGGTTTCGTAGCATTTCTTACCGTTTATTAAAGTTTCTTAGTGTTTATTCGGGTTTCATAGGGTTTCTTAGATTTTTTTTTTTATCGTTTACTAGCGTTTCTTAGTATTTCTTAGGGTTTTTTAGTGTTTACTTAGGCTTTTTTATTTTTATTAGGGATCAGTAGGGTTTCTTAGCATTTTTTTAGTGTTTTTTAAGCATTTCTTAGCATTTTTTTGGGTTTCTTAGCACTTTTAGTATTTTATTGTTTACTAGGGTTTACTAGCGTTTGTTATGGTTTATTAGGGTTTATTAGTGTTTTTTACGGTTTCATAGTGTTTTTGAGCATTTCTGAGCCATTATTAGCATTTTTTTAGCGTCTCTTGGCGTTTCATACTGTATTTTAGGGTTTCTTAGCGTTACTTAGCGTTTCTCTGCATTTGCATGGGTTTTTTAGTGTTTCTAAGGGTTTTATTGGGTTTCTTAGGGTTTTTAGCACTTTTTAGTGTTTTTTAAGCGTTTCTTAGCATGTTTTTGGTTTTCTTAGCTTTTTTTTTTTATCATTTACTAGGTTTTACTAGCGTTTCTTATGGTTTATTACGGTTTATTAGCGTTTTTTATTATCATTTGAGCGTTTGTGAGCCATTATTAGCATTTTTTTAGCGTCTCTTGGGGTTTTATACTGTATTTTAGGGTTTCTTAGCGTTACTTAGAGTTTCTCCGCAATTGCATGGGTTTCTTAGCGTTACTTAGTATTTTTTAGGGTTTCTTAGCATTTCTTAAGATTTCTTAGCGTTTCCTTGGGTTTTGTTGGGTTTTTTTAGAGTGTCTTAGCGTTTCATAGTGTTCTTAGTGTTTGCTTAGCATTTTTTTTGGTTTTCATAGGGTTTTTGAGCGTTTGTTAGCCATTCTTAGGGTTTCTTAGTGTTTTCGAGGGTTTTGTAGGGTTTCTTAGAGTGTTAGAGCGTGTTTTTAGTGTTTCTTAGGGTTCTTAGCATTTTGTATGTTTTTTTAGTGTTTACATTGCCTTTATTTATTATTAGTGTTCTTAGCATTTAGGGTTTTTAGCTTTTCATAGGGTTATTAGTGTTTTTGCTTAGCATTTTTTTGGGTTTCATAGGGTTTTTTCAGCATTTCTTAGCCATTCTTAGCATTTCTTAGGGTTTCTTAGTGTTTTTGAGGGTTTTGTAGGGTTTCTTGGAGTGTTAGAGCATTTTTTTAGTGTTTCTTTGGGTTCTTAGCATTTTGTAGGTTTTTTTAGTGTTTACTTAGCCTTTTTTATTATTTATTAGGGATCCTTAGGGTTTCTTGGCACTTTTTAGTGTTTTTTTTGGGTTTCTTAGCTTTTTCTTTATCGTTTACTAGGGTTTACTAGCGTTTATTATGGTTTATTAGGGTTTATTAGTGTTTTTTTACGGTTTCATAGTGTTTTTTAGCATTTCTGAGCCATTATTAGTATTTTTTTAGCGTCTCTTAGGGTTTCATTCTGTATTTTAGGGTTTGTTAGCGTTACTTAGCGTTTCTCTGCATTTGCATGGGTTTTTTTTAGTGTTTCCGAGGGTTTTGTAGGGTTTCTTTGGGTTTTATTGGGTTTCTTAGGGTGTCTTAGCATTTTTTAGCATTTCTTAGGGTTTTTAGCATTTCATAGGGGTTTTTTTTTGCATTTACATAGCCTTTTTTTTAGCATTCCTTAGGGATTCTTAGTACTTTTTTTTAACGTTTGATATTGTTTCTTAGCATTTTTAGTGTTTTTTCAGTGTTCTTAGGGTTTCTAAACGATTCTTACGCTTTCTTAGCGTTTCTTTGGGTTTTTTTATATGATTTTATACGGTTTCTTAGCGTTTCTTAGGATTTATTGGGGTTTCATATCATTTCATAGGGTTTCTTAGATTTTTTATGGTTTACTAGGGTTTCATAGCATTTCTTACCGTTTCTTAAGCTTTATTAATGTTTATTACGGTTTCATAGGGTTTCTTAACTTTTTTTTAGAGTGTTAGAGCATTTTTTTAGTGTTTCTTAGGGTTCTTAGTATTTTGTAGGTTTTTTTTACTGTTTACTTAGCCTTTTTTATTATTTATTAGGGATCCTTAGGGTTTCTTGGCACTTTTCAGTGTTTTTTAAGCATTTCTTAGCATTTTTTTGGGTTTCTTAGCTTTTTGTTTATCGTTTACTAGGGTTTACTAGCGTTTCTTATGGTTTATTAGGGTTTATTAACGTTTTCTAAGGTTTCATAGTGTTTTTGAGCGTTTCTGAGCCATTATTAGTATTTTTGTAGCATCTCTTGGGGTTTCATACTGTATTTTAGGGTTTTTTTTAGCATTTCTTAAGATTTCTTAGCCTTTCCTTGGGTTTTGTAGGGTCTTGTAGCGTTTCTTAGCATTTCTTTAGAGTATCTTAGCATTTCTTAGTGTTTCTTAGGGTTCTTAGTGTTATCTTAGCATTTTTTTTGGGTTTCATACGATTTTTGAGCGTTTCTTAGCCATTCTTAGTATTTCTTAGGGTTTCTTAGTGTTTTCGAGGGTTTTGTAGGGTTTCTTAGAGTGTCTTAGCGGTTTTTTTAGTGTTTCTTATTGTTTTTTTATTATTTATTATGGATCCTTAGGGTTTCTTAGCATTTGATAGAGTTTCTTAGAACTTTTTTTGTGTTTTTTAAGCGTTTCTTAGCATTTTTTGGGTTTCTTAGCTTTTTTTATCGTTTACTAGGGTTTCCTAGCGTTTCTCAAGGTTTATTAGGGTTTATTAGCGTTTTTATAGTTTCATAGTGTTTTTGAGTGTCTCTGAGCCATTATTAGCATTTCTTTTTGCGTCTCTTAGGGTTTCATACTGTATTTTATGGTTTCTTAGCGTTATTTAGCGTTTCTCTGCATTTGCATGGGTTTTTTAGTGTTTCCGAGGGTTTTGTAGGGTTTCTTTGGGTTTTATTGTGTTTCATAGGGTGTCTTAGCATTTTTTAGCGTTTCTTAGGGTTTTTTAGCATTTCTTAGGGTTCTTTTTTTGCGTTTACATAGCCCTTTTCTTAGCATTCCTTATGGATTATTAGGGCTTTTTTTAACGTTTGGTATTGTTTCTTAGCATTTTTAGTGTTTTTTTTTGCGTTTTAGGGTTTCTAAACATTTCTTAGGTTTTTTTAGTGTTTTTTTGGGTTTTTTGTATGATTTTATATGGTTTCTTAGTGTTTCTTAGATTTATTGGGGTTTCCTATCATTTCATAGGGTTTCTTAGCTTTTTTTATCGTTTACTAGGGTTTCGTAGCATTTCTTACCGTTTATTAAAGTTTCTTAGTGTTTATTCGGGTTTCATAGGGTTTCTTAGATTTTTTTTTTATCGTTTACTAGCGTTTCTTAGTATTTCTTAGTGTTTTTTAGTGTTTACTTAGGCTTTTTTATTTTTATTAGGGATCAGTAGGGTTTCTTAGCATTTTTTTAGTGTTTTTTAAGCATTTCTTAGCATTTTTTTGGGTTTCTTAGCACTTTTAGTATTTTATTGTTTACTAGGGTTTACTAGCGTTTATTATGGTTTATTAGGGTTTATTAGTGTTTTTTACGGTTTCATAGTGTTTTTGAGCATTTCTGAGCCATTATTAGCATTTTTTTAGCGTCTCTTGGCGTTTCATACTGTATTTTAGGGTTTCTTAGCGTTACTTAGCGTTTCTCTGCATTTGCATGGGTTTTTTAGTGTTTCTAAGGGTTTTATTGGGTTTCTTAGGGTTTTTAGCACTTTTTAGTGTTTTTTAAGCGTTTCTTAGCATGTTTTTGGTTTTCTTAGCTTTTTTTTTTTTATCATTTACTAGGTTTTACTAGCGTTTCTTATGGTTTATCACGGTTTATTAGCGTCTTTTATTAGCATTTGAGCGTTTGTGAGCCATTATTAGCATTTTTTTAGCGTCTCTTGGGGTTTTATACTGTATTTTAGGGTTTCTTAGCGTTACTTAGAGTTTCTCCGCAATTGCATGGGTTTCTTAGCGTTACTTAGTATTTTTTAGGGTTTCTTAGCATTTCTTAAGATTTCTTAGCGTTTCCTTGGGTTTTGTTGGGTTTTTTTAGAGTGTCTTAGCGTTTCATAGTGTTCTTAGTGTTTGCTTAGCATTTTTTTTGGTTTTCATAGGGTTTTTGAGCGTTTGTTAGCCATTCTTAGCATTTCTTAGGGTTTCTTAGTGTTTTCGAGGGTTTTGTAGGGTTTCTTAGAGTGTTAGAGCGTGTTTTTAGTGTTTCTTAGGGTTCTTAGCATTTTGTATGTTTTTTTAGTGTTTACATTGCCTTTATTTATTATTAGTGTTCTTAGCATTTAGGGTTTTTAGCTTTTCATAGGGTTATTAGTGTTTTTGCTTAGCATTTTTTTGGGTTTCATAGGGTTTTTCAGCATTTCTTAGCCATTCTTAGCATTTCTTAGGGTTTCTTAGTGTTTTTGAGGGTTTTGTAGGGTTTCTTGGAGTGTTAGAGCATTTTTTTAGTGTTTCTTTGGGTTCTTAGCATTTTGTAGGTTTTTTTAGTGTTTACTTAGCCTTTTTTATTATTTATTAGGGATCCTTAGGGTTTCTTGGCACTTTTTAGTGTTTTTTTTGGGTTTCTTAGCTTTTTCTTTATCGTTTACTAGGGTTTACTAGCGTTTATTATGGTTTATTAGGGTTTATTAGTGTTTTTTTACGGTTTCATAGTGTTTTTTAGCATTTCTGAGCCATTATTAGTATTTTTTTAGCGTCTCTTAGGGTTTCATTCTGTATTTTAGGGTTTGTTAGCGTTACTTAGCGTTTCTCTGCATTTGCATGGGTTTTTTTTAGTGTTTTCGAGGGTTTTGTAGGGTTTCTTTGGGTTTTATTGGGTTTCTTAGGGTGTCTTAGCATTTTTTAGCATTTCTTAGGGTTTTTAGCATTTCATAGGGGTTTTTTTTTGCATTTACATAGCCTTTTTTTTAGCATTCCTTAGGGATTCTTAGTACTTTTTTTTAACGTTTGATATTGTTTCTTAGCATTTTTAGTGTTTTTTCAGTGTTCTTAGGGTTTCTAAACGATTCTTACGCTTTCTTAGCGTTTCTTTGGGTTTTTTTATATGATTTTATACGGTTTCTTAGCGTTTCTTAGGATTTATTGGGGTTTCATATCATTTCATAGGGTTTCTTAGATTTTTTATGGTTTACTAGGGTTTCATAGCATTTCTTACCGTTTCTTAAGCTTTATTAATGTTTATTACGGTTTCATAGGGTTTCTTAACTTTTTTTTAGAGTGTTAGAGCATTTTTTTAGTGTTTCTTAGGGTTCTTAGTATTTTGTAGGTTTTTTTTACTGTTTACTTAGCCTTTTTTATTATTTATTAGGGATCCTTAGGGTTTCTTGGCACTTTTCAGTGTTTTTTAAGCATTTCTTAGCATTTTTTTGGGTTTCTTAGCTTTTTGTTTATCGTTTACTAGGGTTTACTAGCGTTTCTTATGGTTTATTAGGGTTTATTAACGTTTTCTAAGGTTTCATAGTGTTTTTGAGCGTTTCTGAGCCATTATTAGTATTTTTGTAGCATCTCTTGGGGTTTCATACTGTATTTTAGGGTTTTTTTTTAGCATTTCTTAAGATTTCTTAGCCTTTCCTTGGGTTTTGTAGGGTCTTGTAGCGTTTCTTAGCATTTCTTTAGAGTATCTTAGCATTTCTTAGTGTTTCTTAGGGTTCTTAGTGTTATCTTAGCATTTTTTTTGGGTTTCATACGATTTTTGAGCGTTTCTTAGCCATTCTTAGTATTTCTTAGGGTTTCTTAGTGTTTTCGAGGGTTTTGTAGGGTTTCTTAGAGTGTCTTAGCGGTTTTTTTAGTGTTTCTTATTGTTTTTTTATTATTTATTATGGATCCTTAGGGTTTCTTAGCATTTGATAGAGTTTCTTAGAACTTTTTTT
This sequence comes from Trapa bicornis, assembly GCA_030064425.1. Lineage (NCBI taxonomy): Eukaryota > Viridiplantae > Streptophyta > Magnoliopsida > Myrtales > Lythraceae > Trapa > Trapa bicornis. Next base: position 197,423 of record CM057756.1, on the reverse strand, counting down.
GTGTTTTTTAAGCGTTTCTTAGCATTTTTTGGGTTTCTTAGCTTTTTTTATCGTTTACTAGGGTTTCCTAGCGTTTCTCAAGGTTTATTAGGGTTTATTAGCGTTTTTATAGTTTCATAGTGTTTTTGAGTGTCTCTGAGCCATTATTAGCATTTCTTTTTGCGTCTCTTAGGGTTTCATACTGTATTTTATGGTTTCTTAGCGTTATTTAGCGTTTCTCTGCATTTGCATGGGTTTTTTAGTGTTTCCGAGGGTTTTGTAGGGTTTCTTTGGGTTTTATTGTGTTTCATAGGGTGTCTTAGCATTTTTTAGCGTTTCTTAGGGTTTTTAGCATTTCTTAGGGTTCTTTTTTTGCGTTTACATAGCCTTTTCTTAGCATTCCTTATGGATTATTAGGGCCTTTTTTAACGTTTGGTATTGTTTCTTAGCATTTTTAGTGTTTTTTTTTTGCGTTTTAGGGTTTCTAACCGTTTCTTAGGCTTTCTTAGCATTTCTTTGGGTTTTTTTGTATAATTTTATACGGTTTCTCAGCGTTTCTTAGGATTTATTGGGGTTTCTTATCATTTCCTAGGATTTCTTAGCTTTTTTTTATCGTTTACTAGGGGTTCGTAGCATTTCTTACCATTTCTTAAGGTTTATTAGTGTTTATTAGGGTTTCATAGGGTTTCTTAGCTATTTTTATCGTTTACTAGGGTTTCGTAGCATTTCTTCTCGTTTCTTAAGGTTTACTAGTGTTTATTAGGGTTTCATAGTGTTTTTGACCGTTTCTTATCGATTCTTATCATTTCTTTATCGTTTCTTAGCATTTCTTAGCGTTTCTGAGGGTTTTGTCGGGTTTCTTAGCTTGTGTTTGTGTTTTATTTGGTTTCTTAGTATGTTTTAGCGTTTTATATGGTCTTTTTAGCGATTCCTAGCATTTTTTTAGCATTTGTGGGGGTTTCTTAATGTTTTTTAGGGTTTCTTATTATTTTTTAGGATTTCTTTGCATTTCTTGAGATTTCTTAGTGTTTCATAGGGTTCTTAGTGTTTGCTTAGCATTTTTTTTGGGTTTCATAGGGTTTTTGAGCGTTTCTTGGCCATTCTTAGCGTTTCTTAGGGTTTCCGAGGGTTTTGTAGGGTTTCTTAGAGTGTTAGAGCATTTTTTTAGTCTTTCTTAGGGTTCTTAGCATTTTGTAGGTTTTTTTAGTGTTTACTTAGCCTTTTTTATTATTTATTAGGTATCCTTAGGGTTTCTTAGCGTTTGATAGGGTTTCTTGGCACTTTTTAGTATTTTTTAAGCGTTTCTTAGCATTTTTTTGGGTTTCTAAGCTTTTTTTATTGTTTACTAGGGTTTACTAGCGTTTCTTATGGTTTATTACGGTTTATTAGTGTTTTATATGTTTTCATAGTGTTTTTGAGCGTTTCTGAGCCATTATTAGCATTTTTAAGCGTTTCTTGGGGTTTCATACTGTATTTTAGGGTTTCCTAGCGTTTCTCTACATTTGCATGCGTTTTTTAGTGTTTCCGATGGTTTTGTAGGGTTTATTTGGGTTTTATTGGGTTTCTTAGGGTGTCTTAGCATTTTTTAGCGTTTCTTAGGGTTCTTAGCATTTTATAAGGGTTTTTTTTTGCGTTTACAAAGCCTTTTTTTTAGCATTCCTTAGGGATTCTTAGGGTTTTTTTTAATGTTTGATATTGTTTCTTAGCATTTTTAGTGTTCTTAGGGTTTCTAAACGAATCTTAGTCTTTCTTAGCGTTTCTTAGGATTTATTGGGGTTTCATATCATTTCATAGGGTTTCTTAGATTTTTTATGGTTTACTAGGGTTTCGTAGCATTTCTTACCGTTTGTTAAGGTTTATTAGTGTTTATTAGGGCTTCATAGGGTTTTTTATCTTTTTTATCGTTTACTAGGGTTTCGTAGCATTTCCTACAGTTTCTTATGGTTTATTAGTGTTTATTAGGGTTTCATAGGGTTTCTTAGCTTTTTTTTTTGTTTACTAGAGTTTCGTAGCATTTCTTACCGTTTCTTAAGGTTTATTAGTATTTATTAACGTTTCATAGGGTTTTTGACTATTTCTTATCTATTCTTATCATTTTTTATCGTTTCTTAGTGTTTCTTAGCATTTCCGAGGGTTTTGTACGGTTTCTTAGCAGGTGTTTATGTTTTATTGGGTTTTTTAGTGTGTTTTAGTGTTTCATAGGGTTTTTTTAACGATTCTTAGTATTTTTTTAGCGTTTCTTGGGGTTTCTTAATGTTTTTTATGGTTTCGTAGTATTTTTTAGGGTTTCTTAGCATTTCTTAAGATTTCTTAGCGTTTCCTTGGGTTTTGTAGGGTTTTTTAGAGTGTCTTAGCGTTTCTTAGGGTTCTTTGTGTTTGCTTAGCATTTTTTTTGGTTTTCATAGGGTTTTTTTAGCGTTTCTTAACCATTCTTAGCATTTCTTAGGGTTTCTTAGTGTTTTCGAGGGTTTTGTAGGGTTTCTTAGAGTGTCAGGGCGTTTTTTTTGTGTTTCTTAGCGTTTCTTAACCATTCTTAGCATTTCTTTGGGTTTCTTAGTGTTTTCGAGGGTTTTGTAGGGTTTCTTAGAGTGTCTTAGCATTTTTTTTAGTGTTTCTTAGTGTTTTTTAGTGGTTACTTAGCCTTTTTTATTATTTATTAGGGATCCTTAGGCTTTCTTAGGGTTTGATAGGGTTTCTTAACACTTTTTTTGTGTTTTTTAAGCGTTTCTTAGCATTTTTTTGGGTTTCTTAGCTTTTTTTATCGTTTACTAGGGTTTCCACGTGTTTCTTAAGGTTTATTAGGGGTTATTAGCGTTTTTTTTATGGTTTCATAGTGTTTTTGAGTGTTTCTGAGCCATTATTAGCATTTCTTTTAGCGTCTCTTGGGGTTTCATATTGTATTTTTAGCGTTATTTAGCGTTTCTCTGCATTTGCATGGGTTTTTTTAGTGTTTCCAAGGGTTTTGTAGGGTTTCTTTGTGTTTTATTGGATTTCTTAGGGTTCTTAGCAATTGTTAGGTTTTTTTTTGCATTTACATAGCCTTTTTTTAGCATTCCATATGGATTATTAGGGTTTTTTTTAACGATTGGTATTGTTTCTTAGCATTTTTAGGTTTTTTTTTTTGCATTTTTAGAGTTTCTAAACGTTTCTTAGGCTTTCTTAGCATTTCTTTAGGTTTTTTTGTATAATTTTATACGGTTTCTCAGCGTTTCTTAGCATTTATTGGGGTTTCTTATCATTTCCTAGGGTTTCTTAGCTTTTTTTAATGTTTACTAGGGTTTCGTAGCATTTCTTACCGTTTCTTAATGTTTATTAGTGTTTATTAGGGTTTCATAGGGTTTCTTAGCTTTTTTTATCGTTTACTAGGGTTTCGTAGCATTTCTTACCGTTTCTTAATGTTTATTTGTGTTTGTGAGGTTTTCATAGGGTTTTTGATCGTTTCTTATCGATTCTTATCATTTCTTTATCGTTTGTTAGCATTTCTTAGGGTTTCTTTGCGTTTCCGAGGATTTTGTAGGGTTTCTTAGCATGTGTTTGTGTTTTATTGTGTTTCTTAGTTTGTTTTAGCATTGCATAGGGTTTTTTTTAGCGATACTTAGCATTTTTTAGCGTTTCTTGGGGTTTCTGAATGTGTTTTACGGTTTCTTAGTATTTTTTAGGGTTTTTTAGCATTTCCTTGGGTTTTGTAGGTTTTTTTAGAGTGTCTTAGCATTTCTTTGTGTTTCTTAGGGTTCTTAGTGTTTGCTTAGCATTTTCATGGGTTTCATAGGGTTTTTGAGCGTTTCTTAGCCATTCTTAGCATTTCTTAGGGTTTCTTAGTGTTTTCGAGGGTTTTGTAGGATTTCATAGAGTGTCTTAGAGTTATTTTAGTGTTTCTTAGGGTTCTTAGTATTTCTTATGGTTTTTTAGTGTTTACTTAGCCTTTTTTATTATTTATTAGGGGTCCTTAGGTTTCTTAGCATTTGATAGGATCTCTTAGCACTTTTTAGTGTTTTTTAAGCGTTTCTTAGCACTTTTTTGGGTTTCTTAGCTTTTTCTTTATTGTTTACTAGGGTTTACTAGCGTTTGTTATGGTTTATTAGGGTTTATTAGTGTTTTTTACGGTTTCATAGTGTTTTTGAGCATTTCTAAGTCATTATTAGCATTTTTAGCGTCTCTTGGGGTTTCATACTGTATTTTAGGGTTTCTTAGCGTTACTTAGCATTTCTCTGCATTTGCATGGGTTTTTTAGTGTTTCCGAGGGTTTTGTAGTGTTTCCTAGGGTATCTTAGCGTGTTTTAGCGTTTCTTAGGATTCTTAGCATTTCTTAGGATTTTTTTTTGCGTTTACATAGCCTTTTCTTAGCATTCATCAAGGATTCTTAGGGGTTTTTTTTAATCTTTGGTATTGTTTCTTAGCATTTTTTAGTATTTTTTTTAGCGTTTTTAGGGTTTCTAAACGATTCTTAGGCTTTCTTAGCGTTTCTTTGGATTTTTTTTGTATGATTTTTAGGGTTTCTTAGCGTTTCTTTGGATTTATTGGGGTCTCATATCATTTCCTAGGGTTTCTTAGCTTTTCTTATTTTTTACTAGGGTTTCGTAGCATTTCTCACCGTTTTTTAAGGTGTATTAGTGTTTATTAGGGTTTCATAGGGTTTCTTAGCTTTTTTTTTATCATTTACTAGGGTTTCGTAGCATTTCCTACAGTTTCTTAAGGTTTATTAATGTTTATTAGGGTTTTATAGGGTTTCTTAGCTTTTTTTTTATCGTTTACTAGTGTTTCGTAGCATTTCTTACCGTTTCTTAAGGTTTACTAGTGTTTATTAGGGTTTCATAGGGTTTTTGACCGTTTCTTATAGATTCTTATCATTTCTTTATCGTTTATTAGCATTTCTTAGGGTTTCTTAGTGTTTTCGAGGGTTTTGTAGGGTTTCTTAGAGTGTCTTAGCATTTTCTTAGTGCTTAATTAGCCTTTTTTATTATTTATTAGGGATCCTTAGCGTTTCTTAGCATTTGATTGGGTTTCTAAGCACTTTTTAGCATTTTTTAAGCGTTTCTTAGCATTTTTTAGCGTTTTATGGGGTTTCTTAATGTTTTTTAGGGTTTCTTAGCATTTCTTAAAATTTCTTAGCATTTCCTTGGGTTTTGAAGGATTTTTTAGAGTGTCTTAGCGTTTCTTAGTGTTTGCTTAGCATTTTTTTGGGTTTCATAGGGTTTTTGAGCGTATCTTTGCCATTCATTTATTAGGGTTTGATAGGGTTTTTTAGCGATTCCTAGTATTTTTTAGCATTTCTTGGGGTTTCTTAATGATTTTTAGTGTTTCTTAGTATTTTTTAGGGTTTCTTAGCATTTCTTAAGATTTCTTAGCGTTTCCTTGGGTTTTCTAGGGTTTTTTTTAGAGTGTCTTAGCGTTTTATAGTGTTCTTAGTGTTTGCTTAGCATTTTTTTTGGGTTTCATAGGGTTTTTGAGCGTTTGTTAGCCATTCTTAGCATTTCTTAAGGTTTCTTAGTGTTTTCGAGGGTTTTGTAGGGTTTCTTAGAGTGTTAGAGCATTTTTTTAGTGTTTTTTAGGGTTCTTAGCATTCTGTATGTTTTTTTAGTGTTTACATTGCCTTTTTTTTATTATTTATTAGGGATCCTTAGGGTTTCTTGGCACTTTTTAGTATTTTTTATGCGTTTCTTAGCATTTTTTTGGGTTTCTTAGCTTTTTCTTTATTGTTTACTAGGGTGTACTAGCGTTTGTTATGGTTTATTAGGGTTTATTAGTGTTTTTTATGGTTTCATAGTGTTTTTGAGCATTTCTGAGCCATTATTAGCCTTTTTTTAGCGTCTCTTGGGGTTTCTTAGCGTTACTTAGCGTTTCTCTGCATTTGCATGGGTTTTTTTTAGTGTTTCCGAGGGTGTTGTAGGGTTTCTTTGGGTTTTATTGGGTTTATTAGGGTGTCTTAGCATTTTTTAGCATTTTTTAGCATTTCTTAGGGTTCTTAGCATTTCATAGGGGTTTTTTTTGCATTTACATAGCCTTTTTTTAGAATTCCTTAGGGATTCTTAGTGTTTTTTTTTAACGTTTGATATTGTTTCTTAGCATTTTTGGGGTTTCTTAATGTGTTTTAGGGTTTGTTAGTATTTTTTAGGGTTTTTTAGCATTTCTTAAGATTTCTTAGCGTTTCCCTTGGGTTTTGTAGGGGTTTTTTAGAGTGTCTTAGCATTTCTTAGTGTTTCTTAGGATTCTAAGTGTTTGCTTATCATTTTTTTGGGTTTCATAGGGTTTTTTAGCGTTTCTTAGCCATTCTTAGCATTTCTTAGGTTTCTTAGTGTTTTCGAGGGTTTCTTAGAGTGTCTTAGCGTTATTTTAGTGTTTTTTAGGGTTTTTTAGAGTTTACTTAGCCTTTTTTTATTATTTATTAGGGATCCTTAGGGTTTCTTAGAATTTGATAGGGTTTCTTAGCACTTTTTTGTGTTTTTAAAGAGTTTCGTGTCATTTTTTTGGGTTTCTTAGTTTTTTATATCGTTTATTAGGGTTTCCTAGCGTTTCTTAAGTTTTATTAGGGTTTATTAGTGTTTTTTATGGTTTCATAGTGTTTTTGAGCGTTTTTGAGCCATTATTAGCATGTTTTTTAGCGTCTCTTGGGTTTCATACTGTATTTTAGGGTTTCTTAGCGTTATTTTGCATTTCTCTGCATTTGCATGGGTTTTTTTAGTGTTTCCGAGGGTTTTTTATGGTTTCTTTGGGTTTTATTGCATTTGTTAGGGTGTCTTAGCATTTCTTAGAGTTTTTTTGTGCGTTTACATAGCTTTTTTTTTAGCATTCCTTAGGGATTATTAGGGTTTTTTTAACGTTTGGTTTTGTTTTTTTTATTATTTTTAGGGTTTTTTTTGCGTTTTTAGGGTTTCTAAACGTTTCTTAGGCTTTCTTAGCGTTTCTTTGGATTTTTTTGTATGATTTTATACGATTTCTTAGCGTTTCTTAGGATTTATTGGGGTTTCTTATCATTTCCTAAGGTTTCTTAGTTTTTTTATCGTTTTCTAGGGTTTTGTAGCAATTCTTACCGTTTCTTAAGGTTTATTAGTGTTTATTACGGTTTCATAGTGTTTCTTTGCTTTTTTTATCGTTTACTTGGATTTCGTATCATTTCTTACCGTTTCTTAAGGTTTATTAGTGTTTATTAGGGTTTTAGACCGTTTCTTATCGATTTTTATGATTTCTTAGCATTTTCGAGGGTTTTGTAGGGTTTCTTAGCATGTGTTTGTGTTTTATTGGGTTTCTTAGTGTGTTTTAGCGTTTCATAGGGTTTTTTTTAGCGATACTTAGCATTTTTTATCGTTTCTTGGGGTTTCATAATGTGTTTTAGAATTTCATAATATTTCTTAGCGTTTCCTTGGTTTTTGTAGTGTTTTTTAGAGTGTCTTAGCGTTTCTTAGTGTTTCTTAGGGTTTTTAGTGTTTGCTTAGCATTTTTTT
>CM057756.1:137075-189505 GCA_030064425.1 Trapa bicornis | reverse complement strand
ACACTAAGAAATGCTAAGACACTCTAAAGAAATGCTAAGAAACGCTACAAAGACCCTACAAAACCCAAGGAAACGCTAAGAAATCTTAAGAAATGCTAAAAAAAACCCTAAAATACAGTATGAAACCCCAAGAGATGCGAAAAAAAATACTAATAATGGCTCAGAAACGCTCAAAAAACACTAATGAAACCATAAAAAACGCTAATAAACCCTAATAAACCATAAGAAACGCTAGTAAACCCTAGTAAACGATAAAGAAAAAGCTAAGAAACCCAAAAAAAATGCTAAGAAACGCTTAAAAAACACTGAAAAAGTGCTAAGAGATCCCTATCAAATGCTAAGAAACCTAAGGGATCCCTAATAAATAATAAAAAAGGCTAAGTAAACACTAAAAAAACATAAGAAATACTAAGAACCCTAAGAAACACTAAAATAACGCTAAGACACTCTAAGAAACCCTACAAAACCCCTCGAAAACACTAAGAAACCCTAAGAAATGCTAAGAATGGCTAAGAAAACACTCAAAAACCCTATGAAACCCATGAAAATGCTAAGCAAACACTAAGAACCCTAAGAAATACTAAGACACTCCTAAAAAAAACCTACAAAACCCAAGGAAATGCTAAGAAATCTTAGGAAATGCTAAAAAACCCTAAAAAATACTAAGAAACCGTAAAACACACTCAGAAACCCCAAGAAACGCCTAAAAAATGCTAAGTATCGCTAAAAAAACCCTATGCAATGCTAAAACAAACTAAGAAACACAATAAAACACAAAACACATGGTAAGAAAACCCAACAAAATCCTCGGAAACGCAAAGAAACCCTAAGAAATGCTAACAAACGATAAAGAAATGATAAGAATCGATAAGAAACGATCAAAAACCCTATGAAAAACCTCATAAACACAAATAAACCTTAAGAAACGGTAAGAAATGCTACGAAACCCTAGTAAACGATAAAAAAAGCTAAGAAACCCTATGAAACCCTAATAAACACTAATAAACATTAAGAAACGGTAAAGAAATGCTACGAAACCCTAGTAAACATTAAAAAAAGCTAAGAAACCCTAGGAAATGATAAGAAACCCCAATAAATGCTAAGAAACGCTGGGAAACCGTATAAAATTATACAAAAAAACCCAAAGAAATGCTAAGAAAGCCTAAGAAACGTTTTAGAAAACTCTAAAAATGCAAAAAAAAAATACTAAAAATGCTAAGAAACAATACCAAACGTTAAAAAAAAGCCCTAATAATCCATATGGAATGCTAAAAAAAGGCTATGTAAATGCAAAAAAAGAACCCTAACAATTGCTAAGAACCCTAAGAAATCCAATAAAACACAAAGAAACCCTACAAAAACCCTCGAAAACACTAAAAAAAACCCATGCAAATGCAGAGAAATGCTAAATAACGCTAAAAATACAGTATGAAACCCCAAGAGACGCTAAAAGAAATGCTAATAATGGCTCAGAAACACTCAAAAACACTATGAAACCATAAAAAAACACTAATAACCCCTAATAAACCTTAAGAAACGCGAGGAAACCCTAGTAAACGATAAAAAATGCTAAGGAAACGCTTAAAAAACACAAAAAAAGTGCTAAGAAACCCTAAGGATCCCTAATAAATAATAAAAAAAAGGCTAAGTAACCACTAAAAAACACTAAGAAACACTAAAAAAAAATGCTAAAACACTCTAAGAAACCCTACAAAACCCTCGAAAACAATAAGACACCCTAAGAAATGCTAAGAATGGCTAAGAAACGCTCAAAAACCCAATGAAACCCAAAGAAAATTCTAAGCAAACACTAAGAAACGCTAAGACACTCTAAAAAACCCTACAAAACCCAAGGAAATGCTAAGAAATGCTAAGAATGGCTAAGAAATGCTCAAAAACCCTATGAAACCCAAAAAAAATGCTAAGCAAATACTAAAGAACCCTAAGAAACACTAAGAAATGCTAAGACACTCTAAAAAAACCCTACAAAACCCAAGGAAACTCTAAGAAACCCTAAAAAAATACTAAGAAACCCTAAAAATACTAAGACACCCTAAGAAATCCAATAAAACCCAAAGAAACCCTACAAAACCCTCGGAAACACAAAAAAACCCATGCAAATGCAGAGAAACGCTAAATAACGCTAAATATAGTGTTTCTTAGGGTACTTAACATTTCTTAGGGTTTTTTAGTGTTTGCTTAGCCTTTTTTATTATTTATTAGTGATCCTTAGGGTTTCTTAGCGTTTTATAGTGTTTCTTTGCACTTTTTAGTGTTTTTTAAGCGTTTCTTAGCATTTTTTTGGGTTTCCTAGTATTTTTTTTATCATTTACTAGGTTTTACTAGCGTTTTCTTATGGTTTATTACGGATTATTAGCATTTTTTATGGTTTCATAGTGTTTTTGAGCGTTTTGAGCCATTATTAGCATTTTTTTAGCGTCTCTTGGGGTTTTATACTGTATTTTAGGGTTTCTTAGCGTTACTTAGAGTTTCTCCGCAATTGCATGGGTTTTTTTAGTGTTTCCGATGGTTTTTGTAGGGTTTCTTAGGGTATCTTAGCGTGTTTTAGCGTTTCTTAGGGTTCTTAGCATTTCTTAGGGTTTTTTTTTTTGCGTTTTCATAGCCTTCTTTTAGCATTCCTTAGGGATTCTTAGGGTTTTTTAACGTCTGGTATTGTTTCTTAGCATTTTTTTTAGTGTTTTTTAGGCTTTCTTAGCGTTTCTTTGGGTTTTTTTGTATGATTTTATAGGGTTTCTTAGCTTTTCTTATCATTTACTAGGTTTTCGTAGCATTTCTCACAGTTTCTTAAGGTGTATTAGTGTTTATTAGGGTTTCATAGGGTTTCTTAGCTTTTTTTTATCGTTTACTAGGGTTTTGTTGCCTTTCCTACAGTTTCTTAAGGTTTATTAGTGTTTATTAGGGTTTCTTAGGTTTTTTTTATCGTTTACGAGGGCTGTCGTAGCATTTCTTACCGTTTCTTAAGGTGTATTAGTGTTTATTAGGGTTTCATAAGGTTTCTTAGCTTTTTTTATCGTTTACTAGGGTTTCGTAGCATTTCTTACCATTTCTTAAGGTTTATTAGTGTTTATTAGGGTTTCTTAGCTTTTTTTTATCGTTTACTAGGGTTTCGTAGCGTTTCTTACCGTTTCTTAAGGTTTATTAGGGTTTATTAGGGTTTCTTAGGGTTTTTGACCGTTTCTTATTGATTCTTAGCATTTTTTTTTATCTTTTCTTAGCATTTCTTAGGGTTTCTTAGCGTTTTCGCAGGTTTTGTAGGGTTTCTTAGCATGTGTTAGGTGTTTTACTAGGTTTCTTAGTGTGTTTAACCGTTTCATAGGGTTGTTTTTTGCAATTCTTAGCATTTTTTTAGCGTTTCTTAGGGTTACTTTATGTTTTTTTAGGGTTTTTTAGTATTTTTTAGGGTTTCTTAGCATTTATTAACATTTCTTAGTATTTCCTTGGGTTTTGTAGGGGTTTTTTAGAGTGTCCTTAGCATTTCATTGGGTTCTTAGTGTTTGCTTAGCATATTTTTGGGTTTCATAGGGTTTCTGAGCATTTCTTAGCCATTCTTATCATTTCTTAGGGTTTCTTAGAGTTTTTTGAGAGTTTTGTAGGGTTTCTTAGAGTGTCTAGAGCGTTTTTTTAGTGTCTCTTAGGGTTCTTAGCATTTTGTAGGGTTTTTTAGTGTTTACTTAGCCTTTTTTTTTATTATTTAATAAGGATCCTTAGGGTTTCTCTAGAGTTTGATAGTGTTTCTTGGCACTTTTTTAGTGTTTTTTAAGTGTTTCTTAGAATTTTTTTGGGTTTCAAAGTATTTTTTTTATCATTTACTAGGTTTTACTAGCGTTTTCTTATGGTTTCATAGTGTTCTTAAGCGTTTCTGAACCATTATTAGCATTTTTTTAGCGTATCTTGGGGTTTTATACTGTATTTTAGGGTTTCTTAGCGTTACTTAGCTTTTCTCTGCATTTGCATGGGTTTTCTTTATGTTTCTGAGGGTTTTGTAAGGTTTTCTTTGGGTTTTTTTAGGGTATCTTAGCGTGTTTTAGCATTTCTTAGGGTTTTTTTTTTGCGTTTACATAGCCTTTTTTTTAGAATTCCTCAGGGATTCTTAGGGTTTTTTTTAATATTTGTAGGGTTTTCTTAACATGTGTTTGTGTTTTATTGGGTTTCTTAGTGTGTTTTAGCATTTCATAGGGTTGTTTTTTGCGATTCTTAGCATTCTTTTAGTGTTTCTTGGGGTTACTTTATGTTTTTTTAGGGGTTTCTTAGTATTTTTTAGGGTTTCTTAGAATTTTTTAAGATTTCTTAGCGTTTCCTTGGGTTTTGTATGGTTTTTTTAGAGTGTCTTAGCGTTTCATAGGGTTCTTAGTGTTTGCTAAGCATTTTTTTGGGTTTCATAGGGTTTTTGAGCGTTTGTTAGCCATTCTTAGCATTTCTTAGGGTTTCTTAGTGTTTTCGAGGGTTTTGTAGGGTTTCTTAGAGTGTTAGAGCGTTTTTTAGTGTCTCTTAGGGTTCTTAGCATTTTGTAGGGTTTTTTAGTGTTTGATAGGGTTTCTTGGCACTTTTTAGTGTTTTTTAAAAGTTTCTTAGGATTTTTTTGGGTTTCTTAATTTTTTTTTATCGTTTGCCAAGGGTTTACTAGCGTTTCTTATGGTTTATTAGGGTTTATTAGCGTTTTTTATGTTTTCATAGTATTTTTGAGGGTTTCTGAGCCATTATTAGCATTTTTTTTAGCGTCTCTTAGGGTTTCATACTGTATTTTAGGGTTTCTTAGTGTTACTTACATTTTTCTACTTTTGCATTGGTTTTTTTTAGTGTTTCCAAGGGTTTTGGTAGGGTTTCTTTGGGTTTCTTAGGGTGTCTTAGCATTTTTTAGCGTTTCTTAGGGTTCTTAGCATTTCATAGGGTTTTTTTTTTTGCGTTTACATAGCCTTTTTTTAGCATTCCTTAGGGATTCCTTATGGTTTTTTTTAACGGTTTGATATTGTTTCTTAGCATTTTTTGGTGTTTTTTTTTAGTGTTCTTTGGGTTTCTAAATGATTCTTAGGCTTTATTAGTGTTTCTTTGAGTTTTTTTGTATAATTTTATACGGTTTCTTAGCGTTTCTTAAGATTTATTGGGGTTTCTTATTATTTCATAGGGTTTCTTAGCTTTTTTTTTTATCATTTTACTAGGGTTTCGTAGCATTTCCTACAGTTTCTTAAGGTTTATTAGTGTTTATTAGGGTTTCATTGGGTTTCTTAGATTTTTTTATCGTTTACTAGGGTTTCGTAGCATTTCTTACCTTTTCTTAAGGTTTACTATTGTTTATTAGGGTTTCATAGGGTTTTTTACCGTTTCTTATCGATTCTTATCATTTCTTAGCATATCTTAGTGTTTCTTAGCGTTTCCGAGGTTTTTGTAGGGTTTCTTAGCATGTGTTCTTGTGTTTTATTGGGTTTCTTAGTGTGTTTCAGCGTTTCATAGGATTTTTTAGCGATTCATAGCATTTTTTGGGGTTTCTTAATGTGTTTTAGGGTTTCTTAGTATTTTTTTAGGGTTTTTTAGCATTTGTTAAGATTTCTTAGCGTTTCCTTGGGTTTTTTTAGAGTGTCTTAGCATTTCTTAGTGTTTCTTAGGATTCTAAGTGTTTGCTTATCATTTTTTCGGGTTTTCATAGGGTTTTTGAACGTTTCTTAGCCATTCTTAGCAGTTTCTTAGGGTTTCTTAGTGTTTTCGAGGGTTTCTTAGAGTGTCTTAGCGTTATTTTAGTGTTTCTTAGGGTTTTTTAGAGTTTACTTAGCCTTTTTTTATTATTTATTACGGATCCTTAGGGTTTCTTAGAATTTGATAGGGTTTCTTAGCACTTTTTTGTGTTTTTTTAAGAGTTTCATATCATTTTTTTTGGGTTTCTTAGATTTTTTATCGTTTATTAGGGTTTCCTAGCGTTTCTTAAGTTTTATTAGGGTTTATTAGCGTTTTTTATGGTTTCATAGTGTTTTTGAGCGTTTCTGAGCCATTATTAGCATGTTTTTTAGCGTCTCTTGGGTTTCATACTGTATTTTATAGTTTCTTAGCGTTATTTTGCGTTTCTCTGCATTTGCATGGTTTTTTTAGTGTTTCCGAGGGTTTTTTTATGGTTTCTTTGGGTTTTATTGGGTTTGTTAGGGTGTCTTAGCATTTCTTAGAGTTTTTTTGTGCGTTTACATAGCCTTTTTTTAGCATTCCTTAGGGATTATTAGGGTTTTTTTAACGTTTGGTTTTGTTTTTTTTATTATTTTTATGGTTTTTTTTTTTTTGCGTTTTTAGGGTTTCTAAACGTTTCTTAGGCTTTCTCAGCGTTTTCTTTGGGTTTTTTTGTATGATTTTATACGATTTCTTAGCGTTTCTTAGGATTTATTGGGGTTTCTTTATCATTTCCTAAGGTTTCTTAGTTTTTTTATCGTTTACTAGGGTTTCGTAGCATTTCTTACCGGTTTCTTAAGGTTTATTAGTGTTTATTACGGTTTCATAGGTGTTTCTTTGCTTTTTTTATCGTTTACTTGGATTTGGTATCATTTCTTACCGTTTCTTAAGGTTTATTAGTGTTTATTAGGGTTTTAGACCGTTTCTTATCGATTTTTATGATTTCTTTATGATTTCTTAGCATTTCTTAGGGTTTCTTAGCATTTTCGAGGGTTTTGTAGGGTTTCTTAGCATGTGTTTGTGTTTTATTGGGTTTCTTAGTGTGTTTTAGCATTTCATAGGGTTTTTTTTAGCGATTCATAGCATTTTTTGGGGTTTTCTTAATGTGTTTTAGGGTTTATTAGTATTTTTTAGGGTTTTTTAGCATTTCTTAAGATTTCTTAGCGTTTCCTTGGGTTTTGTAGGGGTTTTTTAGAGTGTGCTTAGCATTTCTTAATGTTTCTTAGGATTCTAAGTGTTTGCTTATCATTTTTTTTGGGTTTCATAGGGTTTTTGAGCGTTTCTTAGCCATTCTTAGCATTTCTTAGGGTTTCTTAGTGTTTTCGAGGGTTTCTTAGACGTGTCTTAGCATTTTTTAGTGTTTCTTAGGGTTTTTTAGAGTTTACTTAGCCTTTTTTTATTATTTATTAGGGATCCTTAGGGTTTCTTAGAATTTGATAGGGTTTCTTAGCACTTTTTTGTGTTTTTTAAGAGTTTCATATCATTTTTTTTGGGGTTTCTTAGTTTTTTTTATTATTTGTTAGGGTTTGCCTAGCGTTTCCTAAGTTTTATTAGGGTTTATTAGCGTTTTTTTTATGGTTTCATAGTGTTTTTGAGCATTTCTGAGCCATTATTAGCATGTTTTTTAGCGTCTCTAGGGTTTCATACTTTATTTTAGGGTTTCTTAGCGTTATTTTGCGTTTCTCTGCATTTGCATGGGTTTTTTTTAGTGTTTCCGAGTGGTTTTTTAGGGTTTCTTTGGGTTTTATTGGGTTTGTTAGGGTGTCCTTAGCATTTCTTAGAGTTTTTTTTGTGCATTTACATAGCCTTTTTTTAGCATTTCTTAGGGATTATTAGGGTTTTTTTTAACGTTTGGTTTTGTTTTTTTATTATTTTTAGGGTTTTTTTTTGCATTTTTAGGGTTTCTAAACGTTTCTTAGGCTTTCTTAGCATTTCTTTGGGTTTTTTTTGTATGATTTTATACGATTTCTTAGCGTTTCTTAGGATTTATTGGGGTTTCTTATCATTTCCTAAGGTTTCTTAGTTTTTTTTATCGTTTACTAGGGTTTCGTAGCATTTCTTACCATTTCTTAAGGTTTATTAGTGTTTATTACGGTTTCATAGTGTTTCTTAGCTTTTTTTTTATTGTTTACTTGGGTTTCGTATCATTTCTTACCGTTTCTTAAGGTTTATTAGTGTTTATTAGGGTTTTAGACCGTTTCTTATTGATTTTTATGATTCTTTATGGTTTCTTAGCATTTCTTAGGGTTTATTAGCATTTTCGAGGGTTTTGTAGGGTTTCTTAGCATGTGTTTGTGTTTTATTTGGTTTCTTAGTGTGTTTTAGCATTTCATAGGGTTTTTTTTAGCGATACTTAGCATTTTTTATCGTTTCTTGGGGTTTCATAATGTGTTTTAGGGTTTCTTTGTATTTTTAGGGTTTTTTAGCATTTCATAATATTTCTTAGCGTTTCCTTGGGTTTTGTAGGGTTTTTTTAGAGTGTCTTAGCGTTTCTTAGTGTTTCTTAGGGTTCTTAGTGTTTGCTTAGCATTTTTTTGTGTTTCGTAGGGTTTTTGAGCGTTTCTTAGCCATTCTTAGCATTTCTTAGGTTTTCCTAGTGTTTTCAAGGGGTTTTGTAGGGTTTTTTAGAGTGTCTTAGCGTTATTTTAGTGTTTCTTAGGGTTCTTAGCATTCACTAGGTTTTTTTGGTGTTTACTTAGCCTTTTTTTATTATTTATTAGGGATCCTTTGGGTTTCTTAGCACTTTTTAGTGTTTTTTTTATCGTTTACTAGGGTTTCCTAGTTTCTTAAGGTTTATTAGGGTTTATTAGCGTTTTTTTATGGTTTCATAGTATTTTTGAGCGTTTCTGAGCCATTGTTAGCATTTTTTTTAGTGTCTCTTGGAGTTTCATACTGTATTTTAGGGTTTCTTAGCGTTATTTAGTGTTTCTCTACATTTGCATGGGGTTTTTTAGATTTTCCGAGGGTTTTTGTAGGGTTTCTTAGGGTATCTTAGCGTCGTTTTAGCTTTTCTTAGGGTTCTTAGTATTTCTTAGGGTTTTTTTTTTTGCGTTTACATAGCCTTTTTTTAGCATTCCTTAGGGATTATTAGTGTTTTTTTAACGTTTGGTATTGTTTCTTAGCATTCCTTATGGATTATTAGTGGTTTTTTTTTTGCGTTTTTAGGGTTTCTAAACATTTCTTAGGCTTTCTTTGAATTTCTTTGGGTTTTTTTGTATGATTTTATACGGTTACATAGCGTTTCTTAGGATTTATTGGGGTTTCTTAGCTTTTCTTATTGTTTACTAGGGTTTTGTCAGCATTTCTTATCGTTTCTTAAGGTTTATTAGTGTTTATTAGGGTTTCATAGGGTTTTTGACCGTTTCTTATCGAGTCTTATCATTTCTTTATAGTTTCTTAGTATTTCTTAGTGTTTCTTAGCGTTTCTAAGGGTTTTGTAGGGTTTCTTAGCATGTGGTTGTATTTTATATGGCTTCCTAGTGTTTCTTAAGGTTTATTAGGGTTTATTAGCGTTTTTTTTTATGGTTTCACAGTATTTTTTGAGCGTTTTTGAGATTAGCATTTTTTTTAGCGTCTCTTGGGGTTTCATACTGTATTTTGGGGTTTCTTAGTGTTACTTAGCGTTTCTCTACATTTGCATGGGTTTTTTTAGTGTTTCCAAGGGTTTTGTAGGGTTTCTTTGGGTTTTATCGGGTTTTCTTAGAGTGTCCTTAGTGTTTTTTAGCGTTTCTTAGGGTTCTTAGCATTTCTTAGGGTTTTTTTTTTTGCGTTTACATAGCCTTTTTTTAACATTCCTTAGGGATTCTTAGGGTTTTTTTAACGTTTGGTATTTTTTCTTAGCATTTTTAGTGTTTTCTTTTAGCATTTTTAGGGTTTCTAAACGTTTATTAGGCTTTCTTAGCGTTTCATTGGGTATTTTTTGTATGATTTTATATGGTTTCTTAGTGTTTCTGAGGATTTATTGGGGTTTCTTATCATTTCTTAGGGTTTTTTAGCTTTTTTTTTGTTTACTAGGGTTTTGTAGCATTTCTTACCGTTTCTTAAGGTTTAGTAGTGTTTATTAGGGTTTCATAGGGTTTTTGACCGTTCCTTATCGATTCTTATCATTTCTTTATCGTTTCTTAGCATTTCTTAGGGTTTCTTAGCGTTTTTGAGGGTTTTGTAGGGTTTCTTAGCACGTGTTTGTGTTTTATTGGGTTTCTTAGTGTTTTTTAGCGTTTCATAGGGTTTTTTTTAGCGATTCTTAGCATTTTTTTAGCGTTTCTTGGGGTTTCTTAATGTTTTTTAAGGTTTCTTAGCATTTCTTAAAATTTCTTAGCGTTTCCTTGGGTTTTGTAGGGTGTTTTAGAGTGTCTTAGCATTTCTTAGGGTTCTTAGTATTTGCTTAGCATTGCATAGGGTTTTTTTAGCGATACTTAGCATTTTTTAGCGTTTCTTGGGGTTTCTGAATGTGTTTTACGGTTTCTTAGTATTTTTTAGGGTTTCTTAGGATTTCCTTGGGTTTTGTAGGTTTTTTTTAGAGTGTCTTAGCATTTCTTAGTGTTTCTTAGGGTTCTTAGTGTTTGCTTAGCAATTTCATGGGTTTCATAGGGCTTTTGAGCGTTTCTTAGCCATTCTTAGTATTTCTTAGGGTTTCTTAGTAATTTCGAGGGTTTTGTAGGGTTTCTTAGGGTTCTTAACATTTCCTAGGGTTTTTTAGTGTTTACTTAGCCTTTTTTATTATTTATTAGGGATCCTTCGGGTTTTTTAGCATTTGATAGGGTTTCGTAGCACTTTTTTTGTGTTTTTTAAGCGTTTCTTAGCATTTTTATGGGTTTCTTAGCTTTTTTTTTATTATTTCCTAGGGTTTCCTAGCTTTTCTTATCGTTTACTAGGGTTTTATATGAATGTATACGGTTTCCTATCTTTTCTTAGGATTTATTGGGGTTTCTTATCATTTCCTAGGGTTTCTTAGCTTTTTTTATCGTTTACTACGGTTTCGTGACATTTCTTACCGTTTCTTAAGGTTTATTAGTGTTTATTAGGGTTTCATAGGGTTTCTTAGCTTTTTTTATCTTTTACTACGGTTTCATAGCATTTCTTAAGGTTTATTAATTCTTTTAGGGTTTCATAGGGTTTATCTTGAGGTTCCTTAATGTTTTCTAGGTTTTCTTATTATTTTTACGGTTTCTTTGAGTTTCCTTGGGTTTTGTAGGCTTTTTTAGAGTGTTTTAGCGTTTCTTAGTGTTTCTTAGGGTTGTTAGTATTTACTTAGCATTTTTTTCTGTTTCATAGGGTTTTTGAGCGTTTCTTAGCCATTCTTATCATTTCTTAGGGTTTCTTAGTGTTTTTGAGGGTTTTGTTGGGTTTCTTAGAGTGTCTTAGCGTTTTTTTTAGTGTTTCTTAGGGTTCTTAGCATTTCTTAGGGGTTTTTAGTGTTTACTTAGCCTTTTTTTATTATTTATTAGGGATCCTTAGGGTTTCTTAGCACTTTTTTGTGTTTTTTAAACGTTTCTTAGCATTTTTTTTGGTTTCTTAGATTTTTATTATCGGTTAGTAGGGTTTCCTAGCGTTTCTTAAGGTTTATTAGAGTTTATTAGGGTTTATTAGCATTTTCTATTGATTCATAGTGTTTTTGAGTGTTTCTGAGGCATTAGTTGCATTTTTTTAGCGTCTCTTGGGGTTTCATACTGTATTTTAGGGTTTCTTAGCATTTCTGTGCATTTGCATGGGTTTTTTTAGTCTTTCCAAGGGTTTTGTAGGGTTTCTTAGGGTGTCTTAGCATTTTTTAGCATTTCTTAGGGTTTTTTTTTGCGTTTACATTGACTTTTTTTAGCATTCCTTAGGGATTATTAGGGTTTTTTTAACTTTTGGTATTGTTTCTTAGCATTTTTAGTGTTTTTTTTGCATTTTAGGGTTTCTAAACATTTCTTAGGTTTTTTTAGTGTTTTTTTGGGTTTTTTTGTATGATTTTATATGGTTTCTTAGTGTTTCTTAGTGTTTTTTTAAGTATTTCTTAGCATTTTTTTGGGTTTCTTAGTTTTTTTTTTATCGTTTACTAGGGTTTCCTAGCGTTTCTTAAGGTTTATTAGGGTTTATAAGCATTTTTTATGGTTTCATAATGTTTTTGAGCATTTCTCAGCCATTATTAGCATTTTTTTTAGCGTCTCATTGGGTTTCATACTGTATTTTAGGGTTTCTTAGCGTTATTTAGCGTTTCTCTGCATTTGCATGGGTTTTTTAGTGTTACTAAGTGTTTTATTGGGTTTCTTAGGGTTTTTAGCACTTTTTAGTGTTTTTTAAGCGTTTCTTAGCATTTTTTTGGGTTTCTTAGCTTTTTTTTTATCGTTTACTAGGGTTTCCTAGCGTTTCTTAAGGTTTATTACGGTTTATTAGCGTTTTTTATGATTTCATATTGTTTTTGAGTGTTTCTACGCTATTATTAGCATTTTTTAGTGTCTCTTAGGGTTGCATATTGTATTTTAGGGTTTCTTAGCGTTATTTTAGCACTTTTTAGTGTTTTTTAAGCATTTCTTAACATTTTTTTCGGTTTCTTAGATTTTTTTTATCGTTTACTAGGGTTTCCTAGCGTGTCTAAAGGTTTATTAGGGTTTATTAGAGTTTTTTATGGTTTCTTAGTGTTTCTTAGTGTTTCTTTGGGTTTTTTTTGTTTGATTTTATACGATTTCTTAGTGTTTCTTAGGATTTATTGGGGTTTCTTATGATTTTCTAGGGTTTCTTAGCTTTTTTATGGTTTACTAGGGTTTCATAGCATTTCTTACCGTTTCTTAGGATTTATTGGGGTTTCTTAGCTTTTCTTATCGTTTACTAGGGTTTTGTATGATTGTATACGGTTTCTTAGCGTTTCTTATGATTTATAGGGGTTTCATAGGGTTTTTGACCGTTTCTTATCATTTCTTAGGGTTTCTTAGCGTTTTCGACATTTTTGTAGGGTTTCTTAGCTTGTGTTTGTGTTTTATTGGGTTTCTAAGTGTGTTTTAGCGTTTCATAGGGTTTTTTTAGCGATTCTTAGCATTTGTTAGCGTTTCTTAATGATTTTTTGGATTTCTTAAGATTTCTTAGCGTTTCCTTGGGTTTTGTAGGGTTTTTTTAGAGTGTCTTAGCGTTTCATAGGGTTATTAGTGTTTGCTTAGCATTTTTTTGGGTTTCATAGGGTTTTTCAGCATTTCTTAGCCATTCTTAGCATTTCTTAGGGTTTCTTAGTGTTTTTGAGGGTTTTGCAGGGTTTCTTAGAGTGTTAGAGCATTTTTTTAGTGTTTCTTTGGGTTTTTAGCATTTTGTAGGTTTTTTTTGTGTTTACTTAGCCTTTTTTATTATTTATTAGGGATCCTTAGGGTTTCTTAGCGTTTGATAGGATTTCTTGGCACTTTTTAGTGTTTTTTAAGCGTTTCTTAGCATTTTTTTGAGTTTCTTAGCTTTTTCTTTATCGTTTACTAGGGTTTACTAGCGTTTCTTATGGTTTATTAGGATTTATTTGTGTTTTTTATGGTTTCATAGTGTTTGTGAGCATTTCTGATCCATTATTAGCATTTTTTTAGCATCTCTTGGGGTTTCATACTGTATTTTAGGCTTTTTTAGCGTTAATTAGTGTTTGTAGGGTTTCTTTAGGTTTTATTGGGTTTCTTAGGGTGTGTCTTAGCATTTTTTAGCGTTTCTTAGGCTTCTTAGCATATCATAGGGGTTTTTTTTTGCGTTTACATAGCCTTATTTTAGCATTCCTTAGGGATTCTTAGGGTTTTTTTTTAATGTTTGATATTATTTCTTAGCATTTTTAGTGTTTTTTTAGTGTTCTTAGGGTTTCTAAACGATTCTTAGGCTTTTTTAGCGTTTCTTTGGGTTTTTTTGTATGATTTTATACGGTTTCTTAGTGTTTCTTAGGATTTATTGGGGTTTCATATCATTTGATAGGGTTTCTTAGATTTTTTATGTTTTACTAGGGTTTCGTAGCATTTCTTACCGTTTCTTAACGTTTATTAGTGTTTATTAGGGTTTCATAGGGTTTCTTAGCTTTTTTTTATCATTTACTTGGGTTTCGTAGCATTTCTTAGCGTTTTTGAGGGTTTTGTAGGGTTTCTTAGCATGTGTTTTGTGTTTTATTGGGTTTTTTAGTGTTTCATATGGTTTTTTTAGCGGTTCTTAGTATTTTTTAGCGTTTCTTGGGGTTTCTTAATGTTTTTTAGGGTTTCTTAGAGTTTTCTTGGGTTTTGTAGGGTTTTTTTAGAGTGTTTTAGCATTTCTTAGTGTTTCTTAGGGTTCTTAGTATTTCCTTAGGTTTTTTTTGGGTTTCATACGGTTTTTGAGCATTTCTTAGTGTTTTTGAGGGTTTTGTAGGGTTTCTTAGAGTGTCTTAGCGTTTTTTTTAGTATTTCTTAGGGTTCTTAGCATTTCTTAGCGTTTTTTACTGTTAACTTATTCTTTTTTTATTATTTATTAGGGATCCTTAGGGTTTCTTAACGTTTGATAGGGTTTCTAAGCACTTTTTAGCGTTTTTTAAGTGTTTCTTAGCATTTTTTTTGGGTTTCTTATCTTTTTATTATCGTTTACTAGGGTTTCAAAGCGTTTCTTAAGATTTATTAGGGTTTATTAGCGTTTTCTATTGTTTCATAGTATTTTTTAGCGTTTTTGAGCCATTATTAGCATTTTTTTAGCGTCTCTTGGGGTTTCATACTGTATTTTAGGGTTTCTTAGCGTTATTTAGCATTTCTGTACATTTGCATGGGTTTTTTTTAGTGTTTCTGAGGGTTTTGTAGAGTTTCTTAGGGTGTCTTAGCCTTTTTTTAGCATTCCTTAGGGATTATTATGGTTTTTTTAACTTTTCGTATTGTTTCTTAGCTTTTTTAGTGTTTTTTTTGCATTTTTATGGTTTCTAAACGTTTCTTAGGCTTTCTTAGCGTTTTTTTTATGTTTTTTTGTATGATTTTATAAGGTTTCTTAGCGTTTCTTAGTATTTCTTAGGGTTTTTTAGTTTTTACTTAGGCTTTTTTATTATTTATTATGGATCCTTAGCGTTTCTTAGCGTTTTTAGTGTTTTTTTAATCATTTCTTAGCATTTTTTGGGGTTTCTTATCTTTTTTTTTTATCGTTTACTAGGGTTTCCTAGCGTTTCTTAGAGTTTATTAGGGTTTATTATGGTTTCATAATGTTTTTTAGCGTTTCTAAGCCATTATTAGCATTTTTTTAGCGTCTCATTGGGTTTCATACTGTATTTTAGGGTTTCTTAGCGTTATTTAGCGTTTCTCTACTTTTGCATGGGTTTTTTAGTGTTTCCGAGGGTTTTGTAGGATTTCTTTGGGTTTTATTGTGTTTCTTAGTGTTCTTAGCACTTTTTAGTGTTTTTTAAGAGTTTCTTAGCTTTTTTTTAATGTTTACTGGGGTTTCCCGGTGTTTCCTAAGGTTTATTAGGGTTTATTAGCATTTTTTATGATTTCGCAGTGTTTTTGAGCGTTTCTGAGCCATTATTAGCATTTTTTTTAGCGTCTCTTGGGGTTTCATACTGTATTTAAGGGTTTCTTAGCGTTATTTAGCGTTTCTATGTATTTGCATAGGTATTTTTAGTGTTTCCAAGGGTTTTGTAGGGTTTCTTTGGGTTTTATTGGATTTCTTAGGGTGTCTTAGCATTTTTTTGCATTTACATAGCCTTTTTTAGCATTCCTTAGGGATTATTAGGGTTTTTTTAATGTTTGGTATTTTTTCTTAGCATTTTTAGTTTTTTTTTTCGTTTTTAGGGTTTCTAAACGTTTATTAGGCTTTCTTAGCGTTTCTTTGGGTTTTTTTTGTATGATTTTATACGGTTTCTTAGCATTTCTTAGGATTTATTGGGGTTTGTTATTATTTCCTAGGGTTTCTTAGCTTTTTTTATCGTTTACTAGGGTTTCGTAGCATTTCTTATCGTTTCTTAAGGTTTATTAGTGTTTATTAGGGTTTCATAATATTTTTTTAGGGTTTCTTAGAGTTTCCTTGGGTTTTGTAGGGTTTTTTTTAGAGTGTTTTAGCATTTCTTAGTGTTTCTTAGGGTTCTTAGTATTTGCTTAGCATTTTTTTGGGTTTCATAGGGTTTTTGAGCGTTTCTTAGCCATTATTAGCATTTCTTAGCGTTTCCTTGGGTTTTGTAGGGTTTTTTAGAGTGTCTTAGCGTTTCTTAGTGTTTCTTCGGGTTCTTAGTGTTTGCTTAGAATTTTTTTTGGGTTTCATTGGGTTTTTGAGCGTTTCTTAGCCATTCTTAGCATTTCTTAGGGTGTCTTAGTGTTTTCGAGGGTTTTGTAGGGTTTCTTAGAGTGTCTTAGCGTTTTTATTAGTGTTTCTTAGTGGTTACTTAGCCTTTTTTTTATTATTTATTAGGGATCCTTAGGCTTTCTTAGCATTTGATAGGGTTTCTTAGCACTTTTTTTGTGTTTTTTAAGCGTTTCTTAACATTTTTTATTGTTTACTAGGGTTTCCTCACGTTTCTTAAGGTTTATTAGGGGTTATTAGCGTTTTTTATGGTTTCATAGTGTTTTTGAGTGTTTCTGAGCCATTATTAGCATTTCTTTTAGCGTCTCTTGGGGTTTCATACTGTATTTTTAGCGTTATTTAGCGTTTCCCTGCATTTGCATGGGTTTTTTTTTAGTGTTTCTGAGGGTTTTGTAGGGTTTCTTTGTGTTTTAATGGATTTCTTAGGGTTCTTAGCATTTCTTAGGTTTTTTTTTTGCATTTACATAGCCTTTTTTTAGCATTCCATATGGATTATTAGGGCTTTTTTTAACATTTGGTATTGTTTCTTAGCATTTTTAGTATTGTTTTTGCATTTTTAGAGTTTCTAAATGTTTCTTAGGCTTTCTTAGCATTTCTTTGGGTTTTTTTGTATGATTTTATACGGTTTCTCAGCGTTTCTTAGCATTTATTGGGGTTTCTTATCATTTCCTAGGGTTTCTTAGCTTTTTTTAATATTTACTAGGGTTTCGTAGCATTTCTTACGGTTTCTTAATGTTTATTAGTGTTTATTAGGGTTTCATAGGGTTTCTTAGCTTTTTTTATCGTTTACTAGGGTTTCGTAGCATTTCTTACCGTTTCTTAATGTTTATTTGTGTTTGTGAGGTTTTCATAGGGTTTTTGATCGTTTCTTATCGATTCTTATCATTTCTTTATCGTTTGTTAGCATTTCTTAGGGTTTCTTTGCGTTTCCGAGGATTTTGTAGGGTTTCTTAGCATGTGTTTGTGTTTTATTGTGTTTCTTAGTTTGTTTTAGCATTGCATAGGGTTTTTTTAGCGATACTTAGCATTTTTTAGCGTTTCTTGGGGTTTCTGAGTGTGTTTTACGGTTTCTTAGTATTTTTTAGGGTTTTTTTAGCATTTCCTAAGATTTCTTAGCATTTCCTTGGGTTTTGTAGGTTTTTTTTAGAGTGTCTTAGCATTTCTTAGTGTTTCTTAGGGTTCTTACTGTTTGCTTAGCATTTTCATGGGTTTCATAGGGTTTTTGAGCGTTTCTTAGCCATTCTTAGCATTTCTGAGGGTTTTGTAGGGTTTCTTAGAGTGTCTTAGCGTTATTTTAGTGTTTCTTAGGGTTCGTAGTATTTCTTATGGTTTTTTAGTGTTTACTTAGCCTTTTTTATTATTTATTAGGGACCCTTAGGTTTCTTAGCATTTGATAGGATCTCTTAGCACTTTTTAGTGTTTTTTAAGCGTTTCTTAGCTTTTTCTTTATCATTTATTAGGGTTTACTAGCGTTTGTTATGGTTTATTAGGGTTTATTAGGGTTTTTCACGGTTTCATAGTGTTTTTGAGCATTTCTGAGCCATTATTAGCATTTTTTTAGCGTCTCTTGGGGTTTCATACTGTATTTTAGAGTTTCTTAGCGTTACTTAGCGTTTCTCTGTATTTGCATGGGTTTTTTAGTGTTTCCGAGGGTTTTGTAGGGTTTTGTAGTGTTTCCTAGGGTATCTTAGCGTGTTTTAGCGTTTCTTAGGATTTTTAGCATTTCTTAGGGTTTTTTTTTGCATTTACATAGCCTTTTCTTAGCATTCCTCAGGGATTCTTAGGGTTTTTTTTTAATATTTGGTATTGTTTCCTAGCATTTTTAGTATTTTTTTAGCGTTTTTAGGGTTTCTAAACGATTCTTAGGCTTTCTTAGCGTTTCTTTGGATTTTTTTTGTATGATTTTATAGGGTTTCTTTGCGTTTCTTTGGATTTATTGGGGTTTCATATCATTTCCCAGGGTTTCTTAGCTTTTCTTATTTTTTACTAGGGTTTCGTAGCATTTCTCAATGTTTTTTAAGGTGTATTAGTGTTTATTAGGGTTTCGTAGGGTTTCTTAGCTTTTTTTTTATCATTTACTAGGGTTTCGTAGCATTTCCTACAATTTCTTAAGGTTTATTAGTGTTTATTAGGGTTTCATAGGGTTTCTTAGCTTTTTTTTTTATCGTTTACTAGTGTTTCGTAGCATTTCTTACCGTTTCTTAAGGTTTACTTGTGTTTATTAGGGTTTCATAGGGTTTTTGACCGTTTCTTATAGATTCTTATCATTTCTTTATCGTTTATTAGCATTTCTTAGGGTTTCTTAGTGTTTTCGAGGGTTTTGTAGGGTTTCTTAGAGTGTCTTAACATTTTCTTAGTGCTTAATTAGCCTTTTTTATTATTTATTAGGGATCCTTAGCGTTTCTTAGCATTTGATTGGGTTTCTAAGCACTTTTTAGCATTTTTTTAAGCGTTTCTTAGCATTTTTTAGCGTTTTATGGGGTTTCTTAATGTTTTTTATGGTTTCTTAGCATTTCTTAAAATTTCTAAGCATTTCCTTGGGTTTTGAAGGATTTTTTAGAGTGTCATAGCGTTTCTTAGGGTTCTTAGTGTTTGCTTAGCATTTTTTTTGGGTTTCATAGGGTTTTTGAGCGTATCTTAGCCATTCGTTTATTAGGTTTTGATAGGGTTTTTTAGCGATTCCTAGTATTTTTTAGCGTTTCTTGGGGTTTCTTAATGATTTTTAGGGTTTCTTAGTATTTTTTAGGGTTTCTTAGCATTTCTTAAAATTTCTAAGCATTTCCTTGGGTTTTGAAGGATTTTTTAGAGTGTCATAGCGTTTCTTAGGGTTCTTAGTGTTTGCTTAGCATTTTTTTGGGTTTCATAGGGTTTTTGAGCGTATCTTAGCCATTCGTTTATTAGGGTTTGATAGGGTTTTTTAGCAATTCCTAGTATTTTTTAGCGTTTCTTGGGGTTTCTTAATGATTTTTAGGGTTTCTTAGTATTTTTTAGGGTTTCTTAGCATTTCTTAAGATTTCTTAGCGTTTCCTTGGGTTTTGTAGGGTTTTTTTAGAGTGTCTTAGCGTTTTATAGTGTTCTTAGTGTTTGCTTAGCATTTTTTTTGGGTTTCATAGGGTTTTTGAGCGTTTGTTAGCCATTCTTGGGGTTTCTTAGTGTTTTCGAGGGTTTTGTAGGGTTTCATAGAGTGTTAGAGCGTTTTTTTAGTGTTTCTTAGGGTTCTTAGCATTTTGTATGTTTTTTTAGTGTTTACATTGCCTTTTTTAGTGTTTTGTAGGGTTTAGTGTTTTTTAAGCGTTTCTTAGCATTTTTTTGGGTTTCTTAGCTTTTTCTTTATCGTTTACTAGCGTTTGTTATGGTTTATTAGTGTTTTTTACGGTTTCATAGTGTTTTTGAGCATTTCTGAGCCATTATTAGCATTTTTTTAGCGTCTCTTGGGGTTTCATTCTGTATTTTAGGGTTTCTTAGCATTACTTAGCGTTTCTCTGCATTTGCATGGGTTTTTTTAGTGTTTCCGAGGGTTTTGTAGGGTTTCTTTGGGTTTTATTGGGTTTCTTAGGGTGTCTTAGCATTTTTTAGCATTTCTTAGGGTTGTTAGCATTTCATAGGGGGGTTTTTTTGCGTTTACATAGCCTTTTTTTAACATTCCTTAGGGATTCTTAGTGTTTTTTTTAACGTTTGATATTGTTTCTTAGCATTTTTAGTGTTTTTTCAGTGTTCTTAGGGTTTCTAAACGATTCTTATGCTTTCTTAGCGTTTCTTTGGGTTTTTTTGTATGATTTTATACGGTTTCTTAGTGTTTCTTAGGATTTATTGGGGTTTCTTATTATTTCATAGGGTTTCTTAGCTTTTTTTGATCATTTACTAGGGTTTCGTAGCATTTCCTACAGTTTCTTAAGGTTTATTAGTGTTTATTAGGGTTTCATTGGGTTTCTTAGCATTTTTTTGGGTTTCATAGGGTTTTTTAGCGTTTCTTAGCCATTCTTAGGGTTTCTTACTGTTTTTTAGCTTTTTCTTTATTGTTTACTAGGGTTTACTAGCGTTTCTTATGGTTTATTAGGGTTTATTAGCGTTTTTTATGGTTTCATAGTGTTTTTGAGCGTTTCTGAGCCATTATTAGTATTTTTTTATCATCTCTTGGGGTTTCATACTGTATTTTAGGGTTTTTTTAGCATTTCTTAAGATTTCTTAACGTTTCCTTGGGTTTTGTAGGGTCTTGTAGCGTTTCTTAGCATTTCTTTAGAGTGTCTTAGCATTTCTTAGTGTTTCTTAGGGTTCTTAGTGTTATCTTAGCATTTTTTTTTGGGTTTCATACGGTTTTTGAGCGTTTCATAGTCATTCTTAGTATTTCTTAGGGTTTCTTAGTGTTTTTGAGGGTTTTGTAGGGTTTCTTAGAGTGTCTTAGTGGTTTTTTTAGTATTTCTTAGTATTTTTTTATTATTTATTAGGGATCCTTGGGGTTTCTTAGCATTTGATAGAGTTTCTTAGCACTTTTTTTGTGTTTTTTAAGCGTTTCTTAGCATTTTTTGGGTTTCTTAGCTTTTTTTTATCGTTTCTTATCATTTTTTGCGTTTACATAACCTTTTTTTAGCATTCCTTATGGATTATTAGGGCTTTTTTTAACGTTTGGTATTAGGGTTTCTTAGCATTTTTTAGCGTTTCTTACCATTTCTTAAGGTTTATTAGGGTTTATTAGGGTTTCTTAGGGTTTTTGACCGTTTCTTATTGATTCTTAGCATTTTTTTAATCGTTTCTTAGCATTTCTTAGGGTTTCTTAGCGTTTTCGCGGGTTTTGTAGGGTTTCTTAGCATGTGTTTGTGTTTTACTGGGTTTCTTAGTGTGTTTAACTGTTTCATAGGGTTGTTTTTTGCGATTCTTAGCATTTTTTTAGCGTTTCTTGGGGATACTTTATGTTTTTTTAGGGTTTTTTAGTATTTTTTAGGGTTTCTTAGCATTTATTAACATTTCTTAGTATTTCCTTGGGTTTTGTAGGGGTTTTTTAGAGTGTCTTAGCATTTCATTGGGTTCTTAGTGTTTGCTTAGCATTTTTTTGGTTTTCATAGGGTTTCTGAGCGTTTCTTAGCCATTCTTAGCATTTCTTAGGGTTTCTTAGAGTTTTTGAGGGTTTTGTAGGGTTTCTTAGAGTGTTAGAGCGTTTTTTTAGTGTCTCTTAGGGTTCTTAGCATTTTGTAGGGTTTTTTAGTGTTTACTTAGCCTTTTTTTTATTATTTAATAAGGATCCTTAGGGTTTCTTAGCGTTTGATAGTGTTTCATGACACTTTTTAGTGTTTTTTAAGTGTTTCTTAGCATTTTTTTGGGTTTCTAAGTATTTTTTTTATCATTTACTAGGTTTTACTAGCGTTTCTTATGGTTTATTAGGGTTTATTAGCGTTTTTATGGTTTCATAGTGTTCTTAAGCGTTTCTGAACCATTATTTGCATTTTTTTAGCGTATCTTGGGGTTTCATACTGTATTTTAGGGTTTCTTAGCGTTACTTAGCGTTTCTCTGCATTTGCATGGGTTTTTTTATGTTTCCGAGGGTTTTGTAGGGTTTCTTTTGGGTTTTTTAGGGTATCTTAGCGTGTTTTAGCATTTCTTAGGGTTTTTTTTTTGCGTTTACATAGCCTTTTTTTTAGAATTCCTCAGGGATTCTTAGGGTTTTTTTAACGTTTGGTATTGATTCTTAGCATTTTTAGTATTTTTTTAGCGTTTTTAGGGTTTCTAAATGATTCTTAGGCTTTCTTAGCGTTTCTATGGGTTTTATTGTATGATTTTATTGGGTTTCTTAATGTTTCTTAGGATTTATTGGGGTTTCATATCATTTCCTAGGGTTTCATAGCTTTTCTTATCGTTTACTAGGGTTTCGTAGCTTTTCACCGTTTCTTAAGGTGTATTAGTGTTTATTAGAGTTTCATAGGGTTTCTTAGCATTTTTTATCGTTTAATAGGGTTTCGTAGCATTTCCTATAGTTTCTTAAGGTTTATTAGTGTTTATTAAGGTTTCATAGGGTTTTTAACCGTTTCTTATTGATTCATAGCATTTTTTTAATCGTTTCTTAGCATTTCTTAGGGTTTCTTAGCATTTCCGAGGGTTTTGTAGGGTTTCTTAACATGTGTTTGTGTTTTATTGGGTTTCTTAGTGTGTTTAACTGTTTCATAGGGTTGTTTTTTGCGATTCTTAGCATTTTTTTAGCGTTTCTTGGGGATACTTTATGTTTTTTTAGGGTTTTTTAGTATTTTTTAGGGTTTCTTAGCATTTATTAACATTTCTTAGTATTTCCTTGGGTTTTGTAGGGGTTTTTTAGAGTGTCTTAGCATTTCATTGGGTTCTTAGTGTTTGCTTAGCATTTTTTTGGTTTTCATAGGGTTTCTGAGCGTTTCTTAGCCATTCTTAGCATTTCTTAGGGTTTCTTAGAGTTTTTGAGGGTTTTGTAGGGTTTCTTAGAGTGTTAGAGCGTTTTTTTTAGTGTCTCTTAGGGTTCTTAGCATTTTGTAGGGTTTTTTAGTGTTTTTTAAAAGTTTCTTAGGATTTTTTTGGGTTTCTTAGTTTTTTTTTTATCGTTCGCTAAGGTTTACTAGCGTTTCTTATGGTTTATTAGGGTTTATTAGCGTTTTTATGTTTTCATAGTATTTTTGAGGGTTTCTGAGCCATTATTAGCATTTTTTTTAGGTCTCTTGGGGTTTCATACTGTATTTTAGGGTTTCTTAGTGTTACTTAGCGTTTCTCTACATTTGCATTGGTTTTTTTAGTGTTTCCAAGGGTTTTGTAGGGTTTCTTTGGGTTTTATTGGATTTCTTAGGGTGTCTTAGCATTTTTTAGCGTTTCTTAGGGTTCTTAGCATTTCATAGGTTTTTTTTTTTGCGTTTACAAAGCCTTTTTTTAGCATTCCTTAGGGATTCTTAGGGTTTTTTTAACGTTTGATATTGTTTCTTAGCATTTTTGGTGTTTTTTTAGTGTTCTTAGGGTTTCTAAATGATTCTTAGGCTTTATTATTGTTTCTTTGAGTTTTTTGTATAATTTTATACGGTTTCTTAGCGTTTCTTAAGATTTATTGGGGTTTCTTATTATTTTATTGGGTTTCTTAGCTTTTTATCATTTACTAGGGTTTCGTAGCATTTCCTACAGTTTCTTAAGGTTTATTAGTGTTTATTAGGGTTTCATTGGGTTTCTTAGATTTTTTTATCGTTTACTAGGGTTTCGTAGCATTTCTTACCTTTTCTTAAGGTTTACTAGTGTTTATTAGGGTTTCATAGGGTTTTTGACCATTTCTTATCGATTCTTATCATTTCTTAGCATATCTTAGTGTTTCTTAGCGTTTCCGAGGGTTTTATAGGGTTTCTTAGCATGTGTTTGTGTTTTATTGGGTTTCTTATTGTGTTTCAGCGTTTCATAGGATTTTTTAGCGATTCATAGCATTTTTTGGGGTTTCTTAATGTGTTTTAGGGTTTCTTAGTATTTTTTAGGGTTTTTTTAGAGTGTCTTAGCATTTCATTGGGTTCTTAGTGTTTGCTTAGCATTTTTTTGGGTTTCATAGGGTTTCTGAGCGTTTCTTAGCCATTCTTAGCATTTCTTAGGGTTTCTTAGAGTTTTTGAGGGTTTTGTAGGGTTTCTTAGAGTGTTAGAGCGTTTTTTTAGTGTCTCTTAGGGTTCTTAGCATTTTGTAGGGTTTTTTAGTGTTTACTTAGCCTTTTTTTTATTATTTAATAAGGATCCTTAGGGTTTCTTAGCGTTTGATAGTGTTTCATGACACTTTTTAGTGTTTTTTAAGTGTTTCTTAGCATTTTTTTGGGTTTCTAAGTATTTTTTTTATCATTTACTAGGTTTTACTAGCGTTTCTTATGGTTTATTAGGGTTTATTAGCGTTTTTATGGTTTCATAGTGTTCTTAAACGTTTCTAAACCATTATTAGCATTTTTTTAGCGTATCTTGGGGTTTCATACTGTATTTTAGGGTTTCTTAGCGTTACTTAGCGTTTCTCTGCATTTGCATGGGTTTTTTTATGTTTCCGAGGGTTTTGTAGGGTTTCTTTGGGTTTTTTAGGGTATCTTAGCGTGTTTTAGCATTTCTTAGGGTTTTTTTTTTGCGTTTACATAGCCTTTTTTTTAGAATTCCTTAGGGATTCTTAGGGTTTTTTTTAACGTTTGGTATTGATTCTTAGCATTTTTAGTATTTTTTTTAACGTTTTTAGGGTTTCTAAATGATTCTTAGGCTTTCTTAGCGTTTTTTTGGGTTTTATTGTATGATTTTATTGGGTTTCTTAATGTTTCTTAGGATTTATTGGTGTTTTTTTAGTGTTCTTAGGGTTTCTAAATGATTCTTAGGCTTTATTATTGTTTCTTTGAGTTTTTTTGTATGATTTTATACGGTTTCTTAGCGTTTCTTACGATTTATTGGGGTTTCTTATTATTTTATTGGGTTTCTTAGCTTTTTTTATCATTTACTAGGGTTTCGTAGCATTTCCTACAGTTTCTTAAGGTTTATTAGTGTTTATTAGGGTTTCATTGGGTTACTTAGATTTTTTTATCGTTTACTAGGGTTTCGTAGCATTTCTTACCTTTTCTTAAGGTTTACTAGTGTTTATTAGGGTTTCATAGGGTTTTTGACCGTTTCTTATCGATTCTTATCATTTCTTAGCATATCTTAGTGTTTCTTAGTGTTTCCGAGGGTTTTGTAGGATTTCTTAGCATGTGTTTGTGTTTTATTGGGTTTCTTAGTGTGTTTTAGTGTTTCATAGGATTTTTTAGCGATTCATAGCATTTTTTGGGGTTTCTTAATGTGTTTTAGGGTTTCTTAGTATTTCTTAGGGTTTTTTTTAGCATTTCTTAAGATTTCTTAGCATTTCCTTGGGTTTTGTAGGGTTTTTTAGAGTGTCTTAGCATTTCTTAGTGTTTCTTGGGATTCTAAGTGTTTGATTATCATTTTTTTTTGGTTTCATAGGGTTTTTGAGCGTTTCTTAGCCATTCTTAGCATTTCTTAGGGTTTCTTAGTGTTTTCGACCGTTTCTTATGATTTATTGGGGTTTCTTATCATTTCCTAGGGTTTCTTAGCTTTTCTTATCGTTTACTAGGGTTTTGTATGATTGTATACGGTTTCTTAGAGTTTCTTATGATTTATAGGGGTTTCATAGGGTTTTTGGCCGTTTCTTATCGATTCTTATCATTTCTTAGGGTTTCTTAGCGTTTCCGAGGTTTTTGTAGGGTTTCTTAGCATGTGTTTGTGTTTTATTGGGTTTCTAAGTGTGTTTTAGCGTTTCATAGGGTTTTTTTAGCGATTCTTAGCATTTGTTAGCGTTTCTTGGTGTTTCTTAATGTTATTTAGGATTTCTTAGCATTTCTTAAGATTTCTTAGCGTTTCCTTGGGTTTTGTAGGGTTTTTTTAGAGTGTCTTAGCGTTTCATAGGGGTTATTAGTGTTTGCTTAGCATTTTTTTGGGTTTCATAGGGTTTTTCAGCATTTCTTAGCCATTCTTAGCATTTCTTAGGGTTTCTTAGTGTTTTTGAGGGTTTTGTAGGGTTTCTTAGAGTGTTAGAGCATTTTTTTAGTGTTTCTTTGGGTTCTTAGGATTTTGTAGGTTTTTTTAGTGTTTACTTAGCCTTTTTTATTATTTATTAGGGATCCTTAGGGTTTCTTAGCTTTTGATAGGATTTCTTGGCACTTTTTAGTGTTTTTTAAGCGTTTCTTAGCATTTTTTTTGGGTTTCTTAGCTTTTTCTTTATCGTTTACTAGGGTTTACTAGCGTTTCTTATGGTTTATTAGGATTTATTTGTTTTTATGGTTTCATAGTGTTTGTGAGCATTTCTGATCCATTATTAGCATTTTTTTAGCATCTCTTGGGGTTTCATACTGTATTTTAGGCTATTTTAGCGTTAATTAGCGTTTCTCTACATTTACATGGGTTTTTTTAGTGTTTCTGAGGGTTTTGCAGGGTTTCTTTAGGTTTTATTGGGTTTCTTAGGGTGTCTTAGCATTTTTTAGCGTTTCTTAGGCTTCTTAGCATGTCATAGGGGTTTTTTTTTTGCGTTTACATAGCCTTATTTTAGCATTCCTTAGGGATTCTTAGGGTTTTTTTTTAATGTTTGATATTGTTTCTTAGCATTTTTAGTGTTTTTTTTAGTGTTCTTAGGGTTTCTAAACGATTCTTAGGCTTTTTTAGCGTTTCTTTGGGTTTTTTTGTATGATTTTATACGGTTTCTTAGTGTTTCTTAGGATTTATTGGGGTTTCATATCATTTGGTAGGGTTTCTTATATTTTTTATGTTTTACTAGGGTTTCGTAGTATTTCTTACTGTTTCTTAAGGTTTATTAGTGTTTATTAGGGTTTCATAGGGTTTCTTAACTTTTTTTATCGTTTACTAGGGTTTCGTAGCATTTCCTACAGTTTCTTAAGTTTTATTAGTGTTTATTAGGGTTTCGTAGCTTTTTTTTTATCGTTTACTAGGGTTTCGTAGCATTTCTTACCATTTCTTATCAATTCTTATAAGTTCTTTATCGTTTGTTAGCATTTCTTAGGGTTTCTTAGCGTTTTCGAGGGTTTTGAAGGGTTTCTTAGCATGTGTTTGTGTTTTATTGGGTTTTTTAGTGTGTTTTAGTGTTTCATATGGTTTTTTTAGCGATTTTTAGTATTTTTTAGCGTTTCTTGGGGTTTCTTAATGTTTTTTAGGGTTTCTTAGTATTTTTTTAGGGTTTCATAGAATTTCCTTGGGTTTTGTAGGGTTTTTTAGAGTGTTTTAGCATTTCTTAGTGTTTCTTGGGGTTTTATATTGTATTTTAGGGTTTCTTAGCGTTACTTAGAGTTTCTCCGCAATTGCATGGGTTTCTTAGCGTTACTTAGTATTTTTTAGGGTTTCTTAGCATTTCTTAAGATTTCTTA
Organism: Trapa bicornis; assembly: GCA_030064425.1. Taxonomy (NCBI): domain Eukaryota; kingdom Viridiplantae; phylum Streptophyta; class Magnoliopsida; order Myrtales; family Lythraceae; genus Trapa; species Trapa bicornis. The sequence continues at coordinate 162,743 of CM057756.1, read as the reverse complement.
GCGTTTCCTTAGGTTTTGTAGGGATTTTTAGAGTGTCTTAGCGTTTCTTACGGTTCTTTGTGTTTGCTTAGCATTTTTTTTGTTTTCATAGGGTTTTTGAGCGTTTCTTAACCATTCTTAACATTCCTTAGGGTTTCTTAGTGTTTTCGAGGGTTTTGTAGGGTTTCTTAGAGTGTCAGGGCATTTTTTTAGTGTTTCTTAGGGTACTTAACATTTCTTAGGGTTTTTTAGTGTTTGCTTAGCCTTTTTTATTATTTATTAGTGATCCTTAGGGTTTCTTAGCGTTTGATAGTGTTTCTTTGCACTTTTTAGTGTTTTTTAAGCGTTTCTTAGCATTTTTTTTGTCATTTACTAGGTTTTACTAGCGTTTCTTATGGTTTATTACGGTTTATTAGCGTTTTTTATGGTTTCATAGTATTTTTGAGCGTTTCTGAGCCATTATTAGCATTTTTTTAGCGTCTCTTGGGGGTTTTATACTGTATTTTAGGGTTTCTTAGTGTTACTTAGAGCTTCTCCGCAATTGCATGGGTTTTTTAGTGTTTCCGATGGTTTGGTAGAATTTCTTTGGGTTTCTTAGGGTATCTTAGCGTGTTTTAGCGTTTCTTAGGGTTCTTAGCATTTCTTAGGATTTTTTTTTTACGTTTACATAGCCTTCTTTTAGCATTCCTTAGGGATTCTTAGGGTTTTTTAACGTCTGGTATTGTTTCTTAGCATTTTTTTTAGTGTTTTTAGGCTTTCTTAGCGTTTCTTTGAGTTTTTTTGTATGATTTTATAGGGTTTCTTAGCGTTTCTTTAGATTTATTGGGCTTTCATATCATTTCCTAGGGTTTCTTAGCTTTTCTTATCATTTACTAGGTTTTCGTAGCATTTCTCACAGTTTCTTAAGGTGTATTAGTGTTTATTAGGGTTTCATAGGGTTTCTTAGCTTTTTTTTATCGTTTACTAGGGTTTCGTAGCATTTCCTACAGTTTCTTAAGGTTTATTAGTGTTTATTAGAGTTTCTGAGGTTTTTTTTATCATTTACTAGGGTGTCGTAGCATTTATTACCGTTTCATAAGGTGTATTAGTGTTTATTAGGGTTTCATAAGGTTTCTTAGCTTTTTTTATCGTTTACTAGGGTTTCGTAGAATTTCTTACCGTTTCTTAAAGTTTATTAGTGTTTATTAGGGTTTCTTAGCTTTTTTTTTATCGTTTACTAGGGTTTCGTAGCGTTTCTTACCGTTTCTTAAGGTTTATTAGGGTTTCATAGGGTTTTTGACCGTTTCTTATTGATTCTTAGCATTTTTTTTATCGTCTCTTAGCATTTCTTAGGATTTATTGGGGTTACATATCATTTCCTATGGTTTCTTAGCTTTTCTTATCGTTTACTAGGGTTTCATAGCTTTTCACCGTTTCTTAAGGTGTATTACTGTTTATTAGGGTTTCATAGGGTTTCTTAGCATTTTTTATCGTTTACTAGGGTTTCGTAGCATTTCCTACAGTTTATTAAGGTTTATTAGTGTTTATAACCGTTTCTTATTGATTCTTAGCATTTTTTATCGTTTCTTAGCATTTCTTAGGGTTTCTTAGCATTTCCGAGGGTTTTGTAGGGTTTTTTAACATGTGTTTGTGTTTTATTGGGTTTCTTACTGTGTTTTAGCATTTCATAGGGTTGTTTTTTGCGATTCTTAGCATTTTTTTAGTGTTTCTTGGGGTTACTTTATGTTTTTTAGGGTTTCTTAGAATTTCTTAGCCTTTCCTATGGTTTTGTAGGGTTTTTTTAGAGTGTGTTAGCGTTTCATAGGGTTCTTAGTGTTTGCTAAGCATTTTTTTGGGTTTCATAGGGTTTTTTAGCGTTTCTTAGCATTTTTTGGGGTTTCCTAGCATTTTTTTTATTATTTACTAGGTTTTACTAGCGTTTCTTATGGTTTATTACGGTTTATTAGCGTTTTTTATGGTTTCATAGTGTTTTTGAGCGTTTATGAGCCATTATTAGCATTTTTTTAGCGTCTTTTGCGGTTTTATACTGTATTTTAGGGTTTTCTTAGTGTTACTTAGAGTTTCTCCGCAATTGCATGGGTTTTTTAGTGTTTCTGATGTTTTTGTAGGGTTTCTTAGGCTATCTTAGCGTGTTTTAGCGTTTCTTAGGGTTCTTAGCATTTTTTAGGGTTTTTTTTTTTTGCGTTTACATAGCCTTCTTTTAGCATTCCTTAGGGATTCTTAGGGTTTTTTAACGTCTGGTATTGTTTCTTAGCATTTTTTTAGTGTTTTTAGGCTTTGTTAGCGTTTCTTTGGGTTTTTTTGTATGATTTTATAGTGTTTCTTAGCGTTTCTTTGGATTTATTGGGCTTTCATATCATTTCCTAGGGTTTCTTAGCTTTTCTTATCATTTACTAGGTTTTCGTAGCATTTCTCCCAGTTTCTTAAGGTGTATTAGTGTTTATTAGGGTTTCATAGGGTTTCCTAGCTTTTTTTATCGTTTACTAGGGTTTCGTAGCATTTCCTATAGTTTCTTAAGGTTTATTAGTGTTTATTAGGGTTTCTTAGGTTTTTTTTATCATTTACTAGGGTGTCCTAGCATTTATTACCGTTTCTTAAGGTGTATTAGTGTTTATTAGGGTTTCATAAGGTTTCTTAGCTTTTTTTATCGTTTACTAGGGTTTCGTAGCATTTCTTACCGTTTCCTAAGGTTTATTAGTGTTTATTAGGGTTTCTTAGCTTTTTTTTATCATTTACTGGGGTTTCGTAGCGTTTCTTACCGTTTCTTAAGGTTTATTAGGGTTTCATAGGGTTTTACTAGGGTTTCTTATTGATTCTTAGCATTTTTTTTATCGTTTCTTAGCATTTCTTAGGGTTTCTTACGTTTCCGAGGGTTTTGTAGGGTTTCTTAGCATATGTTTGTGTTTTATTGGGTTTCTTAGTGTGTTTAACCGTTTCATAGGGTTTTTTTTTTGCGATTCTTAGCATTTTTTTAGCGTTTCTTGGGGTTACTTTATGTTTTTTTTAGGGTTTTTTAGTATTTTTTAGGGTTTCTTAGCATTTCTTAACATTTCTTAGTATTTCCTTGGGTTTTGTAGGGGTTTTTTAGAGTGTCTTAGTGTTTCATTGGGTTCTTAGTGTTTGCTTAGCATTTTTTTGGGTTTCATAGGGTTTTTGAGTGTTTCTTAGCCATTCTTAGCATTTCTTAGGGTTTCTTAGTGTTTTCAAGGGTTTTGTAGAGTGTTAGAGCATTTTTTTAGTGTCTCTTAGGGTTCTTAGCATTTTGTAGTGTTTTTTAGTGTTTACTTAGCCTTTTTTATTATTTATTAGGGGTCCTTAGGGTTTCTTAGCGTTTGATATGGTTTCTTGGCACTTTTTTATTATTTTTTAAGCGTTTCTTACCATTTTTTTGGGTTTCTTAGCTTTTTTTTTTATCGTTTACTAGCGTTTCTTATGGTTTATTAGGGTTTATTAGCATTTTTATGGTTTCGTAGTGTTTTTTAGTGTTTCTAAGCCATTATTAGCATTTTTTTAGCGTCTCTTGGGTTTCATACTGTATTTTAGGGTTTGTTAGCGTTACTTAGCGTTTCTCTGCATTTGCATGGGTTTTTTTAGTGTTTTCGAGGGTTTTGTAGGGTTTCTTAGGGTATCTTAGCGTGTTCTAGTATTTTTTAGGGTTCTTAGCATTTCTTACTATTTCTTAAGGTTTATTAGTGTTTATTAGGGTTTCATAGGGTTTTTTTACTGTTTCTTATCGATTCTTATCATTTCTTTATCGTTTCTTAGCGTTTCCGAGAGTTTTATAGGGTTTCTTAGCATGTGTTTATGTTTTATTGGGTTTCTTAATGTGTTTTAGCATTTCATATGGTTTTTTTAACGATCCTTAGCATTTTTTTAGCGTTTCTTGGGGTTTCTTAATGTTTTTTAGGGTTTCTTAGTATTTTTTAGGGTTTCTTAGCATTTCTTAAGGTTTCTTAGCATTTCCTTGGGTTTTGTAGGGCTTTTCAGAGTGTCTTAGCGTTTCTTACGGTTCTTAGTGTTTGCTTAGCATTTGTTTTTGGGTTTCATAGGGTTTTTGAACGTTTCTTAACCATTCTTAGCATTTCTTAGGTTTTCTTAGTGTTTTCGAGGGTTTCTTAGAGTGTTAGAGCGTTTTTTTAGTGTTTCTGAGGGTTCTTAGCATTTCTTAGCGTTATTTTGCGTTTCTCTACATTTGCATGGGTTTTTTAGTGTTTCCGAGGGATTTTTAGGGTTTCTTTGGGTTTTATTGGGTTTGTTAGGGTGTCTTAGCATTTCTTAGAGTTTTTTTGTGCGTTTACATAGCCTTTTTTAGCATTCCTTAGGGATTATTAGGGTTTTTTTTAACGTTTGGTTTTGTTTTTTTATTATTTTTAGGTTTTTTTTTTGCGTTTTTAGGGTTTCTAAACGTTTCTTAGGCTTTCTAAAAGTTTCTTTGGGTTTTTTTTGTATGATTTTATACGATTTCTTAGCGTTTCTTAGGATTTATTGGGGTTTCTTATCATTTCCTAAGGTTTCTTAGTTTTTTTATCGTTTACTAGGGTTTCGTAGCATTTCTTACCGTTTCTTAAGGTTTATTAGTGTTTATTACGGTTTCAAAGTGTTTCTTACCTTTTTTTATCGTTTACTTGGGTTTCGTATCATTTCTTACCGTTTCTTAAGGTTTATTAGTGTTTATTAGGGTTTTAGACCGTTTCTTATCGATTTTTATGATTTCTTTATGGTTTCTTAGCATTTCTTAGGGTTTCTTAGCATTTTCGAGGGTTTTGTAGGGTTTCTTAGCATGTGTTTGTGTTTTATTGGGTTTCTTATCATGTGTTTGTGTTTTATTGGGTTTCTTAGTGTGTTTTAGCGTTTCTTGGGGTTTCTTAATGTGTTTTAGGGTTTCTTAGTATTTTTTAGGGTTCACATTTCTTAAGATTTCTTAGCGTTTCCTTAGGTTTTGTACGGTTTTTTAGAGTGTCTTAATGTTTCTTAGGGTTCTAAGTGTTTGCTTAACATTTTTTTGGGTTTCATAGGTTTTTTGAGCGTTTCTTAGCCATTCTTAGCATTTCTTAGGGTTTCTTAGTGTTTTCGAGGGTGTCTTAGCGTTTTTTAGCGTTTCTTAGGGTTCTTATCATTTCTTAGGTTTTCTTTTTGCGTTTACATAGCCTTTTTTTAGCATTCCTTAGGGATTCTTAGGGTTTTTTTAACGTTTGATATTGTTTCTTAGGATTTATTGGTGTTTTTTTAGTGTTCTTAGGGTTTCTAAATGATTCTTAGGCTTTATTATTGTTTCTTTGAGTTTTTTTGTATGATTTTATACGGTTTCTTAGCGTTTCTTACGATTTATTGGGGTTTCTTATTATTTTATTGGGTTTCTTAGCTTTTTTTATCATTTACTAGGGTTTCGTAGCATTTCCTACAGTTTCTTAAGGTTTATTAGTGTTTATTAGGGTTTCATTGGGTTACTTAGATTTTTTTATCGTTTACTAGGGTTTCGTAGCATTTCTTACCTTTTCTTAAGGTTTACTAGTGTTTATTAGGGTTTCATAGGGTTTTTGACCGTTTCTTATCGATTCTTATCATTTCTTAGCATATCTTAGTGTTTCTTAGTGTTTCCGAGGGTTTTGTAGGGTTTCTTAGCATGTGTTTGTGTTTTATTGGGTTTCTTAGTGTGTTTTAGTGTTTCATAGGATTTTTTTAGCGATTCTTAGCATTTTTTGGGGTTTCTTAATGTGTTTTAGGATTTGTTAGTATTTTTTAGGGTTTTTTAGCATTTCTTAAGATTTCTTAGCGTTTCCTTGGGTTTTGTAGGGTTTTTTAGAGTGTCTTAGCATTTTTTAGGATTCTAAGTGTTTGCTTATCATTTTTTTGGGTTTCATAGGGTTTTTGAGCGTTTCTTAGCCATTCTTAGCATTTCTTAGGGTTTCTTAGTGTTTTCGAGGGTTTCTTAGAGTGTCTTAGCGTTATTTTAGTGTTTCTTAGGATTTTTTAGAGTTTACTTAGCCTTTTTTTATTATTGATTAGGGATCCTTAGGGTTTCTTAGAAAATCTTTAAAAAACAATAAATTAGTGTATTAAAGTAATTAAAGGTTATTGGATCTAATTTAAATGGAGAAGTTTGAAATTATGTTATTTTACTAAACGAGATATTATTGCACCACTACAAACCACCAGCATTCAAATCTTTAAAAAACACTCAATACAAACACAATATTAGATATATGACAAATGAACATGTGTTTATAATTAATTGATTTTATTTCACCCATCATTCTAATTATATATCTTACTTTTTGGAAACATATGGGTATATTTAATAGCTATACATTTATTTGGTCCAAAAAATCAATAAAGGCTTTACTCATTTATTTACTTTTTAATATCATGTAAAGATAAAATATTATCATGTTAATTAATATATAATTCAAATCTTGTGAGTGAACCCATTTTTATTATAATATTTTTATTTTAAGAATAAATTTTAATTATTAGATTTTAAATTTAGCCTAACCAGATATGCATCCTTGCAGATGAGAGCATGAGAACCAAATTGAGGAAATTGCTGCCACCCACCATGAGAAGAAATTGCATATGATTGATCAGATTCAACTTTTAGGGCTCAAATATCGTTTTGAGAAGGAGATTGATGCATATCTCGAGGAAATTAAAAAGCTTTACTTTGAACATGAAGGATTTTAATCCCTACTTGATCACCTCGACCTCTATACCACATTCCTCTTATTTCGACTTTTACGACAAAAAAAACTACATGATTTCACCCGATACAGTGCCTATGCACTTGGTTTGTTATTATTTGACATATAAATATAAAATGAAATAATTAAGTGATTTATTTTGTTATACTAACTTGTGGCTGACTAATTGACTTTTGGAGAAAAAAAATATTTGAATGGAGATATATTTCAAAAGTTTAAGGACGAAGTACAGAAAGATTCAAAAATTCCCTCACCGATACAAGAGGATTGTTGAGCCTTTATGAGGCGAGTCATTTGAGAGTTCATGGAGAGGACATCCTCCAAGAAGCATTTGCATTCAGTGTTAGCATTGAAGGTCATTCACTGGCTGCCCAAGTAGGGCATGCCCTGGAGCGGTGCCTTTGGAAAGGGCTGGCCAGGACTGAAGAGTTGATAACTCTGGCGAAGTTGGACTTCAACTTTCTCCAGAAGCAGCATATGAAGGAAATCCATGGCATTTAAAGATGATTGATATGTTCATCAAGTTTTTAAGCTGCTCTACTTTATATATTAGAATTGTATAGATGCGTGCAATTGGATTGCTCTAAATGCAGCACAAGTTTCATAGTAAAAAAAAAAAAATAGGCCATGCAACAAGTTGTGAGACTTTGAGTGACATTAGTGGAGGTAATTTAGAGCCAACCCACCGTCAATTATTGATACATGGCCTACCCCATGCTACAAGAGTTGTAGAAAAGAGCACTTGAAACATCTTTCGATTTTTCTTTCAAAAGAGAGAGTGAGAATTGAATTGAATTGAATGAGGATTCAATATAAAAAATATCATTCGTTCATTTATATTCTCTGGTCGGATGGGGTTGTATTTTTTTTAATTTTATTTATTTATATATTTGATTTTAAATGAAATATTTATTTATTTAAATTATTATAAAAAATATAAATAATGATCGCACACAAAAAAATAATATTTTTTATTCATTTTATATTTTATGCTCATATTTTGATTTATCTACCTTATTTATTTAATGATGTGATTCTAATAGGGACATTAGGGTGATGGATCTACTTCCAATGTAGTTTTAAGACACTGTTTAATCTTCATATAATATAATGAAAGTGAAGAAGTTAGCCATGTGGAAGGACATTCTCATCCCATCCCATCTTGTAAGAAGTGTGAGCCTTCAATTATCACCTCCACACTCATCATATATGGATGACAAATTAAATATAATTTATGACAAACAACTATTGTATTTATAAGAAAATTGGGTATAATTAATTTTAAGTTTTAACTTTCAACTAAAATAAATATTTTATCTTTTACGATTATAATATTTTTTCATATATTATTAGAAATCATTCTCTTAAACTTCCAATGGTGGTACTAGATTTTAGTACTCAAACTAAACAAAATATCAGAAAAAACATTCTCACACATAAAAATTGTAGAGAGCCATAAATAGGCTTTGCAGATTGGGCAGGTAGTGAAATTATAAGTCATATTGACAAGAAAAAAATATTTTCACTTTATAATTTATAAATTAAGTGTAACCACTTATTAATTTATTATTGGTGAAAATAAATTCGATTATTTTTATAGTATCATAATATTTTCTCATATCATTAAATGGATCTTATCAAGTATTTCCATTGTTAATGACTCACTATTTAATTATATTAGGATGCACATAGTTTAAAATAAATATTAGAAATAGATTATTAAATGTTTGAAAATTATGAAATTGTAAATCAAACTATAATAACTTGTACTTGGATGTGAGAGTATTTCGATGCCATTGAGAATCTTTTTTTTTAACAATTTGTTAATTCATTACATGCTAATTTATTGTGTCAATTTAATGATCTAAGTGCATTATTCACAATAATTGTACTTTATAAAACAAAACAGATGTAATATAACTTAAATAATAGTTGATTATTGTAAATGGTAGTAAAGAATCATAATACAATAATGTTGAGAACACTACAATATAGCTTAACTTTTCTCTTGAATAATGAAAATTTCTCCCTAATTTTTCTCACCAATAATAGTATATATATATACTATTTACTATATTAAAATATCCCATCATTTAGTAAATTAGTGATTATAAATTAAACTTGCCTGCCAATAATAACAAAATGAGTGACACATGTGAGAGAACTAATCAACACACATCACCACAATAAGAAAACTTAGCCTATATAGTTAAGGAAAATTATTCAATTTAAATATATATATTATAATTGTATCATTCATATCAATTTAAGTAAAATCATTCTACTATACACCATTTTTCCACATTTACCTTCAATTACTTGAACGTAATTATCACTCATCATTCCAAAGGTTTGGAAACTTACAAAAAAATAATATGTCAGTAGATTCCTATACAAGTAAAAGATGACGAAAAACTTGGAGACAAGCTGTTTTGATTGACGTTATCCAACTCTAACCTCCAACTTTAATAATTTTGAGATATAGTCTCTATGCCTAGACATCTATATGAGAAGTACGTGGTTTTTGTCAACTACTATTGGGAATAAACAATAACATTTTGCACAAATATGAGTATATTCAAATTATTAGCAAGTGATGCTAATAATCTATAACAATTTAGCATATGACTTCTCTCCCATAATAATCCAAAATAGAATATTCCTTTTTTATTCACAAGTATAACTACTTATAAATTTATACTTCCAAATAAAAATGTACATTTTTTGTTATAATTTTCTCTAAATTTTTTTTATAAATATAGTTAAAAGTTATACATTTTGTTTGGTACAAATTTATAATAGTAATAAATGTTATTAATTGGTGGATTTTGGGCTTAGCTAGTAGCATCTTAAGAGTAGCATTTAAGTGTTGTATCAATTATATTCATACTTTCTTTGAAATAGCTATTTGCATTTTTCTAAATCCACTATGTTGATACTCTCTATAAACACGTACACACAAGCACCATCATAAACCCCAAGTAGTTTTGTTGGTTATTGATGTGAATCCGACTAAAGAGACTACGAATTCACAAGTCCAATCAACCGAACCTACAATGGAGCTGAACAGTTCATCACCAAAAGAGATAAATAATCATTTGAGTCTACAAGAGGGCCCAATCACAAGGTCAAGGGCTAAAAGATTCAAAAAAGCTTTATATGGGCTGATTAAAGAGATTGCTGAGTATTTAAATAGAAGCCCAAATAAAGAGCCCAAGATGAGCCCAAGAGAAGGTTCAGATTTAATTAATAAGGAGAGATTTATAAATATAATAAATCTCTTAGGATAATATTAGGTAGTCAGATTAGATAAGGTTAGTTTATAACCATAATAGATTTTTTCCTCATTATGTGGGTCATTTGGTTGTTTTTCTGAGCCTATAAAAGGCATACTCCACAGCATTGGAAACACACACTTTGAAATTTATATCTTGTGAGATTTTGTCTTCTTTCTATCTTGAAAGGGCTTTTGAACTTATCAGGTTTTTACCTGTGGCGTTCAAGCAATCAAGACTTATCACCGGGGGGTTTTCTAAGAGTTCTTCTTAGAGGATTTGGGTGTGGCGTCTACATATCCCATACCTTGTTTCTCACATAAACAAGGTATATTCCCTCTTTTCGCACTTGCGTCGTGAACGTCTTGGGATCGTTGCCATATTTGGTGTAGGGTGTCGTCAGCATATTGGCGAGGTTCGCATCAGTTGGTATCAGAGCACACGGTTACACAGCAAGTTCCATACCATTTTTTTATCTAGTTCTTTTTTTATCTTCTCTACCTATTTCTATTCTCTATAAAAAAAAATTATCATATTCTTCTATCTATCTTCTCTTCAGTAGGTTAAAAAAAAAGAGAAAAAAAGCCAAAAAAAATTCGTGCAAAAAAAAAAGAGCAAAAATAAAGTTCGTGCTAAAAAAAAGAGCAAAAAAAATTCGTGAAAAAAAAGGCAAAAAAAAAGGAGGCACACAATTCTATCTTATATCTCATTCTTATTTTGCTCTATCTAAGTCTATTACTTCATTCCATCTTAATTTCTTTCTTCTCACTTAAATTCTTTGGAATTACTTTTTTTGAAAACCTCTATGGATTTGTCTTGATTGTTCCTTAAGTTGAACTGCTTCATAAAAACGATTTGTTTTTAAAGTTCAATTTAGATTGAAAGAAGACCTTCGAGAGGAAAAAGGTAAGAGTGTTTGAATCTTTAAGAAAAAGCCAATTGAGTGTGAAAACACGAGTGATTGAGAGAAATACGTGAGTGAGCGTTTGCAACGTTCTTCTGTTAATTTTATCAGTTGTAGGAACTCATGGCACAGCGACGAGGAGATAAGCCAAATGAAGAAGACTCCCAACAACTGATTCCAAATTTACAAATGCAAGCCATAATAAGCGAAATGAGACGAATGCTGAAGTCCGAGTTGGAACCGCTTCATGAGCGAATGGATCAATTGGAAGAAGGAGTAAGGGGTTCGCGTCAACATACCCCTACTGAACAGCGACCTCGAAGCTTTCAGCCAAGACGTTTTGATCCACAAGAACCTGAGGAGTTCGATCGATATGCTCATAGAGAACGACCTCGAGTTGATGACAACTTGGATAATATCAAGTTGAAGATACCCTCTTTTCAAGGAAAAACTGATCCAGAAGCGTATCTTGAATGGGAAAAGAGGATGGAGATGGTTTTTGACTGTCATAATTACTCGGAGATGAAAAAGGTACGACTTGCAGCTGTCGAATTTACTGATTATGCTATAATATGGTGGGATCAGTTAGTGAAAGAAAGGAAACGAAATCACGAACGCCCTGTGGAGTCTTGGGATGAAATGAAAGCGATCATGCGACGACGATTTGTTCCCAGCCACTATCACCGGGAGTTGTTCAATAAACTCCAAAGGCTTACCCAAGGATCAAGAAGCGTCGACGAATACTTCAAGGAGATGGAAATTGCGATGATTCGAGCAAATGTGGAGGAAGATAGAGAGGCAACAATGGCAAGATTTTTGCTTGGTCTAAACCATGAGATAGCTGACGTGGTGGAAATGCAATATCATGTTGAGATGCAAGATATGGTACATCAAGCTATCAAGGTGGCGAATGTTAAGCAAACACTTAGAACCCTAAGAAACACTCAGAAACGTGAAGACAATCTAAAAAACCCTACAAAACCCAAGGAAACGCTAAGAAATCTTAAGAAATGCTAAAAAACCCTAAAAAATACTAAGAAACCCTAAAACACATTAAGAAACCCCAAGAAACACTAAAAAATGCTAAGTATCGCTAAAAAAAACCCAATGAAATGCTAAAACACACTAAGAAACCCAATAAAACACAAACACATGCTAAGAAACCCTACAAAACCCTCGAAAACGCTAAGAAACCCTAATGAAATGATAAGAATCGATAAGAAACGATAAGAAATGCTACGAAACCCTAGTAAACGATAAGAAAAGCTAAGAAACCCAAGGAAATGATAAGAAACCCCAATAAATCCTAAGAAACGCTAAGAAACCTTATAAAATCATCCAAAAAAAAACGTTAAGAAAGCCTAATAAATGTTTAGAAACCCTAAAAATGCAAAAAAAACACTAAAAATGCTAAGAAATATTACCTAACATTAAAAAAAACCCTAATAATCCCTAAGGAATGCTAAAAAAGGCTATGTAAACACAAAAAAAAAACCTTAAGAGATGCTAAGAACCCTAAGAAGCGCTAAGACACCCTAAGAAACCCAATAAAACTCACAGAAATCCTACAAAACCCTTGGAAACACTAAAAAACCCATGCAAATGCAGAGAAACGCTAAATAACGCTAAGAAACACTAAAATACAGTATGAAACCCCAAGAGACGCTTACAAAATGCTAATAATAGCTCAGAAACGCTAAAAAACACTATGAAACCATAAAAACGCTAATAAACCCTAATAAACCTTAAGAAACGCTAGGAAACCCTAGTAAACGATAAAAAGAAGCTAAGAAACCCAAAAAAATGATAAGAAATGCTTAAAAACACTAAAAAAATGCTAAGAAATCCTATCAAACGCTAAGAAACCCTAAGGATCCCTAATAAATAATAAAAAAGGCTAAGTAAACACTAAAAAACCCTAATAAATGCTAACAACCCAAAGAAACACTAAAAAAATGCTAAGACACTCTAAGAAACCCTACAAATCCTTGAAAACCCTAAGAAATGCTAAGAATGGCTAAGAAACGCTCAAAAACCCTATGAAACCCAAAAAAATGCTAAGCAAACACTAAGAACCCTAAGAAACCCTAAGACACTCTAAAAAACCCAACAAAACCCAAGGAAACGCTAAGAAATCTTAAGAAATGCTATGAAACCCTAAAAAACATTAAGAAACGCTAAAAAATGCTAAGAATCGCTAAAAAACACCCATGAAACGCTAAAACACACTAAGAAACCCAATAAAACACAAACACATGCTAAGAAACCCTACAAAAACCTCGAAAACGCTAAGAAACCCTAAGAAATGATAAGAATCGATAAGAAACGGTCAAAAACCCTATGAAACCCCTATAAATCATAAGAAACACTAAGAAACCGTATACAATCATACAAAACCCTAGTAAACGATAAGAAACGCTAAGAGACCCTAGGAAATGATAAGAAACGCCAATAAATCCTAAGAAATGGTAAGAAATGCTACGAAACCCTAGTAAACCATAAAAAAAGATAAGAAAAACTAGAAAATCATAAGAAACCCCAATAAATCCTCAGAAACACTAATAAATCGTATAAAATCAAACAAAAAAACCCAAAGAAACGCTAAGAAACACTAAGAAACCATAAAAAACTCTAATAAACCCTAATAAACCTTTAGAAACGCTAGGAAACCCTAGTAAACGATAAAAAAAAGCTAAGAAACCCAAAAAAATGTTAAGAAATGCTTAAAAAACACTAAAAAGTGCTAAAAAAAACCCTATCAAACGCTAAGAAACCCTAAGGATCCATAATAAATAATAAAAAAGGCTAAGTAAACACTAAAAAACCCTAAGAAATGCTAAGAACGCTAAGACACTCTAATAAACCCTACAAAACCCTCGAAAACACTAAGAAACCCTAAGAAATGCTAAGAATGGCTAAGAAATGCTCAAAAACCCTATGAAACCTAAAATAATGTTAAGCAAACACTTAGAACCCTAAGAAACATTAAGACACTCTAAAAAACCGTACAAAACCTAAGGAAACGCTAAGAAATCTTAAGAAATGCTAAAAAAACCCTAAAAAAATTCTAAGAAACCCCAAAAAACACTAAAAAAATGCTAAGTATCGCTAAAAAAAACCCTATGAAACGCTAAAACACACGAAGAAACCCAATAAAACACAAACACATGCTAAGAAACCCTACAAAACCCTCGGAAACGCTAAGAAACCCTAAGAAATGCTAATAAACGATAAAGAAATGATAAGAATCGATAAGAGACACTAAAAAAACCCTATGAAAACCTAATAAACACAAATAAACCTTAAGAAACTGTAAGAAATGCTACGAAACCCTAGTAAACGATAAAAAAAAGCTAAGAAACCCTAATAAACACTAATAAACCTTAAGAAACGGTAAGAAATGCTACGAAACCCTAGTAAACGATAAAAAAAACTAAGAAACCCTAGGAAATGATAAGAAACCCCAATAAATCCTAAGAAACCGTATACATTCATACAAAACCCTAGTAAACGATAAGAAAAGCTAAGAAACACAAGGAAATGATAAGAAACCCCAATAAATCCTAAGAAATGCTAAGAAACCGTATAAAATCATACAAAAAAACCAAAAAGAAATACTAAGAAAGCCTAACAAAAGTTTAGAAATCCTAAAAACGCAAAAAAAAACACTAAAAATGCAAAGAAACAATACCAAACGTTAAAAAAAACCCTAATAATCCCTAAGGAATACTAAAAAATGGCTATGTAAATGCAAAAAAAAACACTAAGAAACACTAAAAAACATTAAGAAACCCCAAAAAATGCAAAAAAAATGCTAAGAATCACTAAAAAATCCTAGAAACACTAAAACACACTAAGAAACCCAATAAAACACAAACACATGCTAAGAAACCCAACAAAACCCTCGGAAACGCTAAGAAACACTAAGAAATGCTAAGAAACGATAAACAAATGATAAGAATCAATAAGAAATGGTCAAAAACCCTATGAAACCATAATAAACATTAGTAAACCTTAATAAACGGTAAGAAATGCTACGAAACCCTAGTAAACGATAAAAAAAAGCTAAGAAACCCTATCAAACCGTAATAAACACTAATATAACTTATGAAACGGTAAGAAATGCTACGAAACCCTAGTAAACGATAAAAAAAACTAAGAAACCCTAGGAAATGATAAGAAACCCCAATAAATCCAAAGAAACGCTAAGAAACCATATAAAATCATACAAAAAAACCCAAAGAAACGCTAAGAAAGCCTAAGAAACATTTAGAAACCCTAAAAAATGCAAAAAAAATACTAAAAATGCTAAGAAACAATACCAAACGTTAAAAAAACCCTAATAATCCCTAAGGAATCCTAAAAAAAGGCTATGTAAATGCAAAAAAAAAACCCTAAGAAATGCTAAGAACCCTAAGAAACGCTAAAACACCCTAAGAAACCCTACAAAACCGTCGGAAACACTAAAAAAACCCATGCAAATGTAGAGAAACGCTAAATAACGCTAAGAAACCCTAAAATGTAGTATGAAAACTCAAGAAACGCTAAAAAAATGCTAATAATGGCTCAGAAACGCTAAAAAATGCTAATAAACCTTAAGAAACGCTAGGAAACCCTAGTGAACGATAAAAAAAAGCTAAGAAACCCAAAAAAATGCATAGAAACACTTAAAAAACACTAAAAAGTTCTAAGAACCCTAAGAAACCCAAAGAAACCCTACAAAACTCTCAAAAACACAAAAAACCCATACAAAAGCAGAGAAACGCTAAATAACGCTAAGAAACTTTAAAATACAGAATGAAACCCAAGGAGACGTTAAAAAAATTCTAAAAAATGGCTTAGAAATGCAAAAAAACATTATGAATCCATAAAAAATGCTAAAAAAAACCCTAATAAACCTTAAGAAACGCTAGGAAACCCTAGTAAACGATAAAAAAAAAGCTAAGACACCCAAAGAAATGCTTAAAAAACACAAAAAAAAACGCTAAGAAACCCTAAGGATCCCTAATAAATAATAAAAAAACCTAAGTAAACACTAAAAAAACCCTAAGAAATACAAATAAACTCTAGTAAACGATAAAAAAAAATCTAAGAAACCCTATGGAACCCTAATAAACACTAATAAAACTTAAGAAAAGATAAGAAATGCTACGAAACCCTAGTAAACGATAAAAAAAGCTAAGAAACCCTAGGAAATGATAGGAAACCCAATAAATCTAAGAAATGCTAAGAAACCGTATAAAATCAAACAAAAAACACCCAAAGAAACGATAAGAAAGCCTAAGAAACGTTTAGAAACCCTAAAAACACAAAAAAAAACACTAAAAATGCTAAGAAACAATACCAAAATTAAAAAAAAACCCTAATAATCCCTAAGGAATGCTAAAAAAAGTCTATGTAAATGCAAAAAAAACCCTAAGAAATGCTAATAACCCTAAGAAACGCTAAAAAACACTAAGACACCCTAAGAAACCCTACAAAACCCACAGAAACACTAAAAAACCCATGCAAATGCACAGAAACGCTAAATAATGCTAAGAAACCCTAAAATACAGTATGAAACCCCCAGACACGATAAAAAAATACTAATAATGGCTCAGAAACGCTCAAAAACACTCTGAAACCATAGAAAACGCTAATAAACCCTAATAAACCTTAAGAAACGCTAGGAAAACCTACTAAACGATAATAAAAAGCTAAGAAACCCAAAAAAATGCTAAGAAATGCTTAAAAAACACTAAAAAGTGCTAAGAAACCCTATAAAATGCTAAGAAACCCTAAAGATCCCTAATAAATAATAAAAAAGGCTAAGTAAACACTAAAAAACCCTAAGAAATGCTAAGAACCCTAAGAAACACTAAGAAAACGCTAAGACACTCCAAGAAACCCTACAAAACCCTCGAAAACACTAAGAAATGCTAAGAATGGCTAAGAGATGCTCAAAAACCCTATGAAACAAAAAAAATGCTAAGCAAATACTAAGAACCCTAAGAAACACTAAGAAACGCTAAGACACTCTAAAAAACCCTACAAAATCCAAGGAAACTCTAAGAAACCCTAAAAAATACTAAGAAACCCTAAAAAACATTAAGAAACCCCTAGAAATGCTAAAAAATTCTAAGAATCGCTAAAAAAACCCTATAAAATGCTAAAACACACTAAGAAACCCAATAAAACACCAACACATGCTAAGAAACCCTACAAAACCCTCGGAAACGCTAAGAAACCCTAAGAAATGCTAACAAACGATAAAGAAATGATAAGAAACGGTAAAAAAACCATATGAAAACCAAATAAACACAAATAAACCTTAGAAAATGGTAAGAAATGCTATGAAACCCTAGTAAACGATAAAAAAAGCTAAGAAACCCTATGAGACCCTAATAAACACTAATAAACGTTAAGAAATTGTAGGAAATGCTACGAAACCCTAGTAAACGATGAAATGATAAGAAACCTCATTAAATCTTAAGAAACGCTAAGAAACCGTATAAAATCATACAAAAAAAACTAAAGAAATGCTAAGAAAGCCTAAGAAACATTTAGAAACCCTAGTAAACGATAAAAAATGCTAAGAAACCCTATGAAACCCTAATAAACACTAATAAATCTTAAGAAATGGTAAGAAACGCTACGAAACCCTAGTAAACGATAAAAAAAGCTAAGAAAACCTAGACAATGATAAGAAACCCCTATAAATCCTAAGAAACGCTAAGAAACCGTATACAATCATACAAAACCCTTGTAAACGATAAGAAAAGCTAAGAAACCCTAGGAAATGATAAGAAACCCCAATAAATCCTAAGAAATGGTAAGAAATTCTACAAAACCCTAGGAAATGATAAGAAACGCTAAGATACTGTATACATTCATACAAAACCCTAGTAAATGATAAGAAAAGCTAAGAAACCCTAGGAAATGATAAACAAAAAAAGCTAAGAAACCCAAAAAAATGCTAAGAAACGCTTAAAAATCACAAAAAAAAGTGCTAAGAAACCCGAAGGATCCCTAATAAATAATAAAAAAGGCTAAGTAAACACTAAAAAACCCTAGGAACTGCTAAGAACCCTAAGAAACACTAAAAAAATGATAAGACACTCTAAGAAACCCTACATAAACCTCAAAAACACTAAGAAACCCAAAGAAATGGTAAGAATGGCTAAGAAACGCTCAAAAACCCTATGAAACCCAAAAAAATGCTAAGCAAACACTAAGAACCCTAAGAAACGCTAAGACACTCTAAAAAACCCTACAAAACCCAAGGAAACGCTAAGAAATTTTAAGAAATGCTAAGAAACCATAAAAATTACTAAGAAACCCTAAAAACATTAACAAACCCCAAGAAACGCTAAAAATGCTAAGAATCGCTAAAAAAAACCCTATGAAACGATAAAACACACTAAGAAATCCAATAAAACACAAACATATGCTAAGAAACCCTACAAAACCCTCGGAAATGCTAAAAAACCCTATGAAATGCTAAGAAACGATAAAGAAATGGTGAAAACCCCTATAAAACACTAATAAACACTAATAAACCTTAAGAAACGGTAAGAAATGCTACGAAACCCTAGTAAACGATACGAAAAGCTAAGAAACCCTAGGAAATGATAAGAAACCCCAATAAATCCTAAGAAACGTTAAGAAACTGTATAAAATCATACAAAAAAAAACCCAAAGAAATGCTAAGAAAGCCTATGAAAAGTTTAGAAACCCTATAAATGCTAAAAAAAACACTAAAAATACTAAGAAACAATACCAAACGTTTAAAAAACCCTAAGAATCCCTAAGGAATGCTAAAAACAGGCTATGTAAACGCAAAAAAAAACCCTAAGTAATGCTAAAAAATGCTAAGACACAATAAGAAACCCAATAAAACCCAAAGAAACCCCACAAACCCTCGGAAACACGAAAAAACCCATGCAAATGTAGAGAAACGCTAAATAACACTAAGAAACCCTAAAATACAGTATGAAACCCCAAGAGACGCTAAAAAAATGCTAATAATGGCTTAGAAACGCTCAAAAACACTATAAAACCATAAAAAACGCTAATAAACCATAAGAAACGCTAGTAAACCCTAGTAAAGGATAAAAAAAGCTAATAAACACAAAAAAATGCTAAGAAATGCTTAAAAAACACCAAAAAGTGCCAGGAAACTCTATCAAATGCTAAGAAACCCCAAGGATCCCTAATAAATAATAAAAAAAATACTAAGAAACACTAAAAAACCGCTAAGACACTCTAAGAAACCCTAAGAAATGCTAAGAATGGCTAAGAAACGCTCAAAAACCGTATGAAACCCAAAAAAATGCTAATAACACTAAGAACCCTAAGAAACACTAAGAAATGCTAAGACACTCTAAAGAAATGCTAAGAAACGCTACAAGACCCTACAAAACCCAAGGAAACGCTAAGAAATCTTAAGAAATGCTAAAAAAACCCTAAAATACAGTATGAAACCCCAAGAGATGCGAAAAAAAATACTAATAATGGCTCAGAAACGCTCAAAAACACTATGAAACCATAAAAAACGCTAATAAACCCTAATAAACCATAAGAAACGCTAGTAAACCCTAGTAAACGATAAAGAAAAAGCTAAGAAACCCAAAAAAATGCTAAGAAACGCTTAAAAAACACTGAAAAGTGCTAAGAGATCCTATCAAATGCTAAGAAACCTAAGGATCCCTAATAAATAATAAAAAAGGCTAAGTAAACACTAAAAAAACATAAGAAATACTAAGAACCCTAAGAAACACTAAAATAACGCTAAGACACTCTAAGAAACCCTACAAAACCCTCGAAAACACTAAGAAACCCTAAGAAATGCTAAGAATGGCTAAGAAACACTCAAAAACCCTATGAAACCCATGAAAATGCTAAGCAAACACTAAGAACCCTAAGAAATACTAAGACACTCTAAAAAAAACCTACAAAACCCAAGGAAATGCTAAGAAATCTTAGGAAATGCTAAAAAACCCTAAAAAATACTAAGAAACCGTAAAACACACTCAGAAACCCCAAGAAACGCTAAAAAATGCTAAGTATCGCTAAAAAAACCCTATGCAATGCTAAAACAAACTAAGAAACACAATAAAACACAAACACATGGTAAGAAACCCAACAAAATCCTCGGAAACGCAAAGAAACCCTAAGAAATGCTAACAAACGATAAAGAAATGATAAGAATCGATAAGAAACGATCAAAAACCCTATGAAAACCTCATAAACACAAATAAACCTTAAGAAACGGTAAGAAATGCTACGAAACCCTAGTAAACGATAAAAAAAGCTAAGAAACCCTATGAAACCCTAATAAACACTAATAAACATTAAGAAACGGTAAGAAATGCTACGAAACCCTAGTAAACATTAAAAAAAGCTAAGAAACCCTAGGAAATGATAAGAAACCCCAATAAATGCTAAGAAACGCTGGGAAACCGTATAAAATTATACAAAAAAACCCAAAGAAATGCTAAGAAAGCCTAAGAAACGTTTAGAAACTCTAAAAATGCAAAAAAAAAATACTAAAAATGCTAAGAAACAATACCAAACGTTAAAAAAGCCCTAATAATCCATATGGAATGCTAAAAAAAGGCTATGTAAATGCAAAAAAAAACCTAACAATTGCTAAGAACCCTAAGAAATCCAATAAAACACAAAGAAACCCTACAAAACCCTCGGAAACACTAAAAAAACCCATGCAAATGCAGAGAAATGCTAAATAACGCTAAAAATACAGTATGAAACCCCAAGAGACGCTAAAAGAAATGCTAATAATGGCTCAGAAACACTCAAAAACACTATGAAACCATAAAAAAAACACTAATAACCCCTAATAAACCTTAAGAAACGCGAGGAAACCCTAGTAAACGATAAAAAATGCTAAGAAACGCTTAAAAAACACAAAAAAAGTGCTAAGAAACCCTAAGGATCCCTAATAAATAATAAAAAAAAGGCTAAGTAACCACTAAAAAACACTAAGAAACACTAAAAAAAATGCTAAAACACTCTAAGAAACCCTACAAAACCCTCGAAAACAATAAGACACCCTAAGAAATGCTAAGAATGGCTAAGAAACGCTCAAAAACCCAATGAAACCCAAAGAAAATTCTAAGCAAACACTAAGAAACGCTAAGACACTCTAAAAAACCCTACAAAACCCAAGGAAATGCTAAGAAATGCTAAGAATGGCTAAGAAATGCTCAAAAACCCTATGAAACCCAAAAAAAATGCTAAGCAAATACTAAGAACCCTAAGAAACACTAAGAAATGCTAAGACACTCTAAAAAAACCCTACAAAACCCAAGGAAACTCTAAGAAACCCTAAAAAAATACTAAGAAACCCTAAAAATACTAAGACACCCTAAGAAATCCAATAAAACCCAAAGAAACCCTACAAAACCCTCGGAAACACAAAAAAACCCATGCAAATGCAGAGAAACGCTAAATAACGCTAAATATAGTGTTTCTTAGGGTACTTAACATTTCTTAGGGTTTTTTAGTGTTTGCTTAGCCTTTTTTATTATTTATTAGTGATCCTTAGGGTTTCTTAGCGTTTTATAGTGTTTCTTTGCACTTTTTAGTGTTTTTTAAGCGTTTCTTAGCATTTTTTTGGGTTTCCTAGTATTTTTTTTATCATTTACTAGGTTTTACTAGCGTTTCTTATGGTTTATTACGGATTATTAGCATTTTTTATGGTTTCATAGTGTTTTTGAGCGTTTTGAGCCATTATTAGCATTTTTTTAACGTCTCTTGGGGTTTTATACTGTATTTTAGGGTTTCTTAGCGTTACTTAGAGTTTCTCCGCAATTGCATGGGTTTTTTAGTGTTTCCGATGGTTTTGTAGGGTTTCTTAGGGTATCTTAGCGTGTTTTAGCGTTTCTTAGGGTTCTTAGCATTTCTTAGGGTTTTTTTTTTGCGTTTTCATAGCCTTCTTTTAGCATTCCTTAGGGATTCTTAGGGTTTTTTAACGTCTGGTATTGTTTCTTAGCATTTTTTTTAGTGTTTTTAGGCTTTCTTAGCGTTTCTTTGGGTTTTTTTGTATGATTTTATAGGGTTTCTTAGCTTTTCTTATCATTTACTAGGTTTTCGTAGCATTTCTCACAGTTTCTTAAGGTGTATTAGTGTTTATTAGGGTTTCATAGGGTTTCTTAGCTTTTTTTATCGTTTACTAGGGTTTCGTTGCCTTTCCTACAGTTTCTTAAGGTTTATTAGTGTTTATTAGGGTTTCTTAGGTTTTTTTTATCGTTTACGAGGGTGTCGTAGCATTTCTTACCGTTTCTTAAGGTGTATTAGTGTTTATTAGGGTTTCATAAGGTTTCTTAGCTTTTTTTATCGTTTACTAGGGTTTCGTAGCATTTCTTACCATTTCTTAAGGTTTATTAGTGTTTATTAGGGTTTCTTAGCTTTTTTTTATCGTTTACTAGGGTTTCGTAGCGTTTCTTACCGTTTCTTAAGGTTTATTAGGGTTTATTAGGGTTTCTTAGGGTTTTTGACCGTTTCTTATTGATTCTTAGCATTTTTTTTATCTTTTCTTAGCATTTCTTAGGGTTTCTTAGCGTTTTCGCAGGTTTTGTAGGGTTTCTTAGCATGTGTTAGTGTTTTACTAGGTTTCTTAGTGTGTTTAACCGTTTCATAGGGTTGTTTTTTGCAATTCTTAGCATTTTTTTAGCGTTTCTTAGGGTTACTTTATGTTTTTTTAGGGTTTTTTAGTATTTTTTAGGGTTTCTTAGCATTTATTAACATTTCTTAGTATTTCCTTGGGTTTTGTAGGGGTTTTTTAGAGTGTCTTAGCATTTCATTGGGTTCTTAGTGTTTGCTTAGCATATTTTTGGGTTTCATAGGGTTTCTGAGCATTTCTTAGCCATTCTTATCATTTCTTAGGGTTTCTTAGAGTTTTTGAGAGTTTTGTAGGGTTTCTTAGAGTGTTAGAGCGTTTTTTTAGTGTCTCTTAGGGTTCTTAGCATTTTGTAGGGTTTTTTAGTGTTTACTTAGCCTTTTTTTTATTATTTAATAAGGATCCTTAGGGTTTCTTAGAGTTTGATAGTGTTTCTTGGCACTTTTTAGTGTTTTTTAAGTGTTTCTTAGAATTTTTTTGGGTTTCAAAGTATTTTTTTTATCATTTACTAGGTTTTACTAGCGTTTCTTATGGTTTCATAGTGTTCTTAAGCGTTTCTGAACCATTATTAGCATTTTTTTAGCGTATCTTGGGGTTTTATACTGTATTTTAGGGTTTCTTAGCGTTACTTAGCTTTTCTCTGCATTTGCATGGGTTTTCTTTATGTTTCTGAGGGTTTTGTAAGGTTTCTTTGGGTTTTTTAGGGTATCTTAGCGTGTTTTAGCATTTCTTAGGGTTTTTTTTTGCGTTTACATAGCCTTTTTTTTAGAATTCCTCAGGGATTCTTAGGGTTTTTTTAATATTTGTAGGGTTTCTTAACATGTGTTTGTGTTTTATTGGGTTTCTTAGTGTGTTTTAGCATTTCATAGGGTTGTTTTTTGCGATTCTTAGCATTCTTTTAGTGTTTCTTGGGGTTACTTTATGTTTTTTAGGGTTTCTTAGTATTTTTTAGGGTTTCTTAGAATTTTTTAAGATTTCTTAGCGTTTCCTTGGGTTTTGTATGGTTTTTTTAGAGTGTCTTAGCGTTTCATAGGGTTCTTAGTGTTTGCTAAGCATTTTTTTGGGTTTCATAGGGTTTTTGAGCGTTTGTTAGCCATTCTTAGCATTTCTTAGGGTTTCTTAGTGTTTTCGAGGGTTTTGTAGGGTTTCTTAGAGTGTTAGAGCGTTTTTTAGTGTCTCTTAGGGTTCTTAGCATTTTGTAGGGTTTTTTAGTGTTTGATAGGGTTTCTTGGCACTTTTTAGTGTTTTTTAAAAGTTTCTTAGGATTTTTTTGGGTTTCTTAATTTTTTTTTATCGTTTGCCAAGGTTTACTAGCGTTTCTTATGGTTTATTAGGGTTTATTAGCGTTTTTTATGTTTTCATAGTATTTTTGAGGGTTTCTGAGCCATTATTAGCATTTTTTTAGCGTCTCTTAGGGTTTCATACTGTATTTTAGGGTTTCTTAGTGTTACTTACGTTTTTCTACTTTTGCATTGGTTTTTTTTAGTGTTTCCAAGGGTTTTGTAGGGTTTCTTTGGGTTTCTTAGGGTGTCTTAGCATTTTTTAGCGTTTCTTAGGGTTCTTAGCATTTCATAGGGTTTTTTTTTGCGTTTACATAGCCTTTTTTTAGCATTCCTTAGGGATTCTTATGGTTTTTTTAACGTTTGATATTGTTTCTTAGCATTTTTTGGTGTTTTTTTTAGTGTTCTTTGGGTTTCTAAATGATTCTTAGGCTTTATTAGTGTTTCTTTGAGTTTTTTTGTATAATTTTATACGGTTTCTTAGCGTTTCTTAAGATTTATTGGGGTTTCTTATTATTTCATAGGGTTTCTTAGCTTTTTTTTTTATCATTTACTAGGGTTTCGTAGCATTTCCTACAGTTTCTTAAGGTTTATTAGTGTTTATTAGGGTTTCATTGGGTTTCTTAGATTTTTTTATCGTTTACTAGGGTTTCGTAGCATTTCTTACCTTTTCTTAAGGTTTACTATTGTTTATTAGGGTTTCATAGGGTTTTTTACCGTTTCTTATCGATTCTTATCATTTCTTAGCATATCTTAGTGTTTCTTAGCGTTTCCGAGGTTTTTGTAGGGTTTCTTAGCATGTGTTTGTGTTTTATTGGGTTTCTTAGTGTGTTTCAGCGTTTCATAGGATTTTTTAGCGATTCATAGCATTTTTTGTGGTTTCTTAATGTGTTTTAGGGTTTCTTAGTATTTTTTAGGGTTTTTTAGCATTTGTTAAGATTTCTTAGCGTTTCCTTGGGTTTTTTAGAGTGTCTTAGCATTTCTTAGTGTTTCTTAGGATTCTAAGTGTTTGCTTATCATTTTTTCGGGTTTCATAGGGTTTTTGAACGTTTCTTAGCCATTCTTAGCATTTCTTAGGGTTTCTTAGTGTTTTCGAGGGTTTCTTAGAGTGTCTTAGCGTTATTTTAGTGTTTCTTAGGGTTTTTTAGAGTTTACTTAGCCTTTTTTATTATTTATTACGGATCCTTAGGGTTTCTTAGAATTTGATAGGGTTTCTTAGCACTTTTTTGTGTTTTTTAAGAGTTTCATATCATTTTTTTGGGTTTCTTAGATTTTTTATCGTTTATTAGGGTTTCCTAGCGTTTCTTAAGTTTTATTAGGGTTTATTAGCGTTTTTTATGGTTTCATAGTGTTTTTGAGCGTTTCTGAGCCATTATTAGCATGTTTTTTAGCGTCTCTTGGGTTTCATACTGTATTTTATAGTTTCTTAGCGTTATTTTGCGTTTCTCTGCATTTGCATGGGTTTTTTAGTGTTTCCGAGGGTTTTTTATGGTTTCTTTGGGTTTTATTGGGTTTGTTAGGGTGTCTTAGCATTTCTTAGAGTTTTTTTGTGCGTTTACATAGCCTTTTTTTAGCATTCCTTAGGGATTATTAGGGTTTTTTTAACGTTTGGTTTTGTTTTTTTTATTATTTTTATGGTTTTTTTTTTGCGTTTTTAGGGTTTCTAAACGTTTCTTAGGCTTTCTCAGCGTTTCTTTGGGTTTTTTTGTATGATTTTATACGATTTCTTAGCGTTTCTTAGGATTTATTGGGGTTTCTTATCATTTCCTAAGGTTTCTTAGTTTTTTTATCGTTTACTAGGGTTTCGTAGCATTTCTTACCGTTTCTTAAGGTTTATTAGTGTTTATTACGGTTTCATAGTGTTTCTTTGCTTTTTTTATCGTTTACTTGGATTTGGTATCATTTCTTACCG
>CM057756.1:0-136575 GCA_030064425.1 Trapa bicornis | reverse complement strand
AGAAACACTAAGAAACGATAAAAAAATGATAAGAATCGATAAGAAATAGTCAAAAACCCTATGAAACGTTAATAAATACTAATAAACCTTAAGAAACGGTAAGAAATGCTACGAAACTCTAGTAAACAAAAAAAAAAGCTAAGAAACCCTATGAAACCCTAATAAACACTAATAAACCATAAGAAACTGTAGGAAATGCTACGAAACCCTAGTAAACGATAAAAAAGATAAAAAACCCTATGAAGCCCTAATAAACACTAATAAAACTTAACAAACGGTAAGAAATGCTACGAAACCCTAGTAAACCATAAAAAATCTAAGAAACCCTATGAAATGATATGAAACCCCAATAAATCCTAAGAAACGCTAAGAAAGACTAAGATTCGTTTAGAAACCCTAAGAACACTAAAAATGCTAAGAAACAATATCAAACATTAAAAAAAACCCTAAGAATCCCTAAGGAATGCTAAAAAAAAGGCTTTGTAAACGCAAAAAAAAACCCTTATAAAATGCTAAGAACCCTAAGAAACGCTAAAAAATGCTAAGACACCCTAAGAAACCCAATAAAACCCAAATAAACCCTACAAAACCATCGGAAACACTAAAAAACGCATGCAAATGTAGAGAAACGCTAAGAAACCCTAAAATACAGTATGAAACCCCAAGAAACGCTTAAAAATGCTAATAATGGCTCAGAAACGCTCAAAAACACTATGAAAACATATAAAACACTAATAAACCGTAATAAACCATAAGAAACGCTAGTAAACCCTAGTAAACAATAAAAAAAGCTTAGAAACCCAAAAAAATGCTAAGAAACGCTTAAAAAATACTAAAAAGTGCCAAGAAACCCTATCAAACGCTAAGAAACCCTAAGGATACCTAATAAATAATAAAAAAGGCTAAGTAAACACTAAAAAAACCTACAAAATGCTAAGAACCCTAAGAAAGACTAAAAAAAATGCTCTAACACTCTAAGAAACCCTACAAAACCCTCGGAAAAACTAAGAAACCCTAAGAAACGCTAAGAATGGCCAAGAAACGCTCAAAAACCCTATGAAACCCAAAAAAAATGCTAAGCAAACACTAAGAACCCTATGAAACACTAAGAAATCTCAAGAAATGCAAAGAAATCCTAAAAAATAATAAGAAACCCTAAAAAACATTAAGAAACCCCCACAAATGCTAAAAAATGCTAGGAATCGCTAAAAAGACCATATAAAACGCTAAAACATACTAAGAAACCAAATAAAACACAAACACAAGCTAAGAAACCCGACAAAACCCTCAGAAACGCTAAGAAATGCTAAGAAACGATAAAGAAATGATAAGAATCGATAAGAAACGGTCAAAAACACTATGAAACCCTAATAAACACTAGTAAACCTTAAGAAACGAGAAGAAATGCTACGAAACCCTAGTAAACGATAAAAAAAGCTAAGAAACCCTATGAAACCCTAATAAACACTAATAAACCTTAAGAAATGGTAAGAAATGCTACGAAACCCTAGTAAACGATAAAAAAAGCTAAGAAATCCTAGGAAATGATAAGAAACCCCAATAAATCCTAAGAAACGCTGAGAAACCGTATAAAATTATACAAAAAACCCAAAGAAATGCTAAGAAAGCCTAAGAAACGGTTAGAAACTCGAAAAATGCAAGAAAAATACTAAAAATGCTAAGAAACAATACCAAACGTTAAAAAAAGCCCTAATAATCCATAAGGAATGCTAAGAAAAGGCTATGTAAACGCAAAAAAAGAACCCTAAGAAATGCTAAAAACCCTAAGAAACGCTAAAAAATGCTAAGACACCCTATGAAACACAATAAAACCCAAAGAAACCCTACAAAACCCTCGGAAACACTAAAAAACCCATGCAAATGCAGAGAAACGCTAAATAACGCTAAGAAACCATAAAATACAGTATGAAACCCTAAGAGACGCAAAAAGAAATGCTAATAATGGCTCAGAGACACTCAAAAACACTATGAAACTATAAAAACGCTAATAAACCCTAATAAACCTTGAGAAACGCTAGGAAACCCTAGTAAACGATAAAAAAAGCTAAGAAACCCAAAAAATGCTAAGAAACGCTTAAAAAACACAAAAAAAGTTCTAAGAAACTCTATCAAATGCTAAGAAACCCTAAGGATCCATAATAAATAATAAAAAAACAATAAGAAACACTAAAAAAACTGCTAAGACACTCTAAGAAACCCTACAAAACCCTCGAAAACACTAAGAAACCCTAAGAAATACTAAGAATGGCTAAGAAACGCTCAAAAATCGTATGAAATCCAAAAAAAATGCTAAGATAACACTCAGAACCCTAAGAAACACTAAGAAATGCTAAGATACTCTAAAGAAATGCTAAGAAACGCTACAAGACCCTACAAAACCCAAGGAAACGCTAAGAAATCTTAAGAAATGCTAAAAAAACCCTAAAATACAGTATGAAACCCCAAGAGATGCTACAAAAATACTAATAATGGCTCAGAAACGCTCAAAAACACTATGAAACCTTAGAAAACGTTAATAAACCCTAATAAACCATAAGAAACGCTAGTAAACCCTAGTAAACGATAAACAAAAAGCTAAGAAACCCAAAAAAATGCTAACAAACGCTTAAAAAACACTGAAAAGTGCCAAGAAACCCTAAGGATCCCTAATAAATAATAAAAAAGGCTAAGTAAACAGTAAAAAAAACCTACAAAATGCTAAGAACCCTAAGAAACACTAAAAAAATGCTCTAACACTCTAAAAAAAGTTAAGAAACCCTATGAAACCGTAATAAACATTAATAAAGCTTAAGAAACGATAAGAAATGCTATGAAACCCTAGTAAACCATAAAAAATCTAAGAAACCCTATGAAATGATATGAAACCCCAATAAATCCTAAGAAACGCTAAGAAACCGTATAAAATCATATAAAAAAACCCAAAGAAACGCTAAGAAAGCGTAAGAATCGTTTAGAAACCCTAAGAACACTGAAAAAAACACTAAAAATGCTAAGAAACAATATCAAACGTTAAAAAAAAGTACTAAGAATCCCTAAGGAATGCTAAAAAAAAGGCTATGTAAATGCAAAAAAAAACCCCTATGAAATGCTAAAAACCCTAACAAATGCTAAAAAATGCTAAGACACCCTAAGAAACCCAATAAAACCCAAAGAAACCCTACAAAACCCTCGGAAACACTAAAAAAAACCATTGCAAATGCAGAGAAACGCTAAGTAACGCTAACAAACCCTAAAATACAGAATGAAACCCTAAGAGACGCTAAAAAAATACTAATAATGGCTCAGAAATGCTAAAAAACACTATGAAACCGTAAAAAAACCCTAATAAACCCTAATAAACGCTAGTAAACCCTAGTAAACGATAAAGAAAAAGCTAAGAAACCCAAAAAAAAACACTAAAAAGTGCCAAGAAACCCTAAGGATCCCTAATAAATAATAAAAAAGGCTAAGTAAACACTAAAAAAACCTACAAAATGCTAAGAACCCAAAGAAACACTAAAAAAATGCTCTAACACTCCAAGAAACCCTACTAAACCCTCAAAAACACTAAGAAACCCTAAGAAATGCTAAGAATGGCTAAGAAATGCTGAAAAACCCTATGAAACCCAAAAAAATGCTAAGCAAAAACACTAATAACCCTATGAAACGCTAAAAACCCTAAATGCTAAGAACACTAATAATAAATAAAGGCAATGTAAACACTAAAAAAACATACAAAATGCTAAGAACCCTAAGAAACACTAAAAAAACGCTCTAACACTCTAAGAAACCCTACAAAACCCTCGAAAACACTAAGAAACCCTAAGAAATGCTAAGAATGGCTAACAAACGCTCAAAAACCCTATGAAAACAAAAAAAAATGCTAAGCAAACACTAAGAACACTATGAAACGCTAAGACACTCTAAAAAAACCCTACAAAACCCAAGGAAACGCTAAGAAATCTTAAGAAATGCTAAGAAACCCTAAAAAATACTAAGTAACGCTAAGAAACCCATGCAATTGCGGAGAAACTCTAAGCAACGCTAAGAAACCCTAAAATACAGTATAAAACCCCAAGAGACGCTAAAAAAAATGCTAATAATGGCTCACAAACGCTCAAATGCTAATAAAAAACGCTAATAAACCGTAATAAACCATAAGAAACGCTAGTAAAACCTAGTAAATGATAAAAAAAATGCTAGGAAACCCAAAAAAAATGCTAAGAAATGCTTAAAAAACACTAAAAAGTGCAAAGAAACACTATCAAACGCTAAGAAACCCTAAGGATCACTAATAAATAATAAAAAAGGCTAAGAAAACACTAAAAAACCTTAAGAAATGTTAAGTACCCTAAGAAACACTAAAAAAATGCCCTGACACTCTAAGAAACCCTACAAAACCCTCGAAAACACTAAGAAACCCTAAGAAATGCTAAGAATGGTTAAGAAACGCTCAAAAACCCTATGAAACCCAAAAAAATGCTAAGCAAACACAAAGAACCCTAAGAAACGCTAAGACACTCTAAAAAACCCTACAAAACCCAAGGAAACGCTAAGAAATCTTAAGAAATGCTAAGAAACCCTAAAAAATACTACGAAACCATAAAAAACATTAAGAAACCCCAAGAAACGCTAAAAAAATGCTAAGAATCGTTAAAAAAAAACCCTATGAAACGCTAAAACACACTAAGAAACCCAATAAAACATAAACACATGCTAAGAAACCCTACAAAACCCTAAGAAATACTAAGACACCTTAAGAAACCCAATAGAACCCCAAGAAACCTTACAAAACCCTCGAAAAACTAAAAAACCCATGCAAATGCAGAGAAACGCTAAATAACGCTAAGAAACCCTAAAATACAATATGCAACCCTAAGAGACACTAAAAAAATGCTAATAATTGCTTAGAACACTCCAAAACAATATGAAATCATAATAAACGCTAATAAACCTTAAGAAACGCTAGGAAACCCTAGTAAACGATAAAAAAAAAAAGCTAAGAAAACCAAAAACATGCTAAGAAACGCTTAAAAAACACTAAAAAGTGCTAAAAACCCTAAGAAACCCAATAGAACCCTTAGAAACACTAAAAAACCCATGCAAATGCAGAGAAACGCTAAATAACGCTAAGAAACCCTAAAATACAGTATGAAACCCAATGAGACGCTAAAAAAATGCTAATAATGGCTTAGAAACGCTCAAAAACATTATGAAACCATAAAAAATGCTAATAAACCCTAATAAACCTTAAGAAACGCTAGGAAACCCTAGTAAACGATAAAAAAAAAGCTAAGAAACCCAAAAAAATGCTAAGAAATGCTTAAAAAACACTAAAAAAATGCTAAGAAACCCTACTGATCCCTAATAAAAATAAAAAAGCCTAAGTAAACACTAAAAAACCCTAAGAAATACTAAGAAACGCTAGTAAACGATAAAAAAAAAATCTAAGAAACCCTATGAAACCCGAATAAACACTAATAAACTTTAATAAACGGTAAGAAATGCTACGAAACCCTAGTAAACGATAAAAAAAGCTAAGAAACCCTATGAAATGATAGGAAACCCCAATAAATCTAAGAAACACTAAGAAACCATATAAAATCATACAAAAAACCCAAAAAAACACTAAAAAAACCTAAGAAATGTATAGAAACCCTAAAACGCAAAAAAAACACTAAAAATGCTAAGAAACAATACCAAAAGTTAAAAAAAACCCTAATAATCCCTAAGGAATGCTAAAAAAAGTCAATGTAAACGCAAAAAAAACCCTAAGAAATGCTAAGCACCCTAAGAAACGTAAAAAATGCTAAGACACCCTAAGAACTACAAAACCCTTGGAAAGACTAAAAAAACCCATGCAAATGCACAGAAATGCTAAGAAACCCTAAAATACAGTATGAAACCCCAAGAGACGCTAAAAAAATGCAACTAATGGCTCAGAAACACTCAAAAACACTATGAAACAATAGAAAATGCTAATAAACCCTAATAAACTCTAATAAAACTTAAGAAACGCTAGGAAACCCTAGTAAACGATAATAAAAATCTAAGAAACCCAAAAAAATGCTAAGAAACGGTTAAAAAACACAAAAAAGTGCTAAAAAACCCTAAGGATCCCTAATAAATAATAAAAAAAGGCTAAGTAAACACTAAAAAACCCTAAGAAATGCTAAGAACCATAAGAAACACTAAAAAAACGCTAAGACACTCTAAGAAACCCAACAAAACCCTCGAAAACACTAAGAAACCCTAAGAAATGATAAGAATGGCTAAGAAACGCTCAAAAACCCTGTGAAACACAAAAAAATGCTAAGCAAATACTAAGAACCCTAAGAAACACTAAGAAACGCTAAAACACTCTAAGAAAGCCTACAAAACCCAAGGAGACTCAAAGAAACCGTAAAAATAATAAGAAAACCTAGAAAACATTAAGAAACCTCAAGAAACGCTAAAAAATGCAAGGAATCGCTAAAAAACTGTATGAAACGCTAAAATACACTAAGAAACCCAATAAAACACAAAAACATGCTAAGAAACCCTACAAAACCCTCAGAAATGCTAAGAAATGATAAAGAATTGATAAGAATCGACAAGAAACGAGAAAAAACCCTATGAAACCCTAATAAACACTAATAAACCTTAAGAAACGGTAAGAAATGCTACGAAACCCTAGTAAACGATAAAAAAGCTAAGAAACCCAATGAAACCCTAATAAACACTAATAAACCTTAAGAAACTGTAGGAAATGCTACGAAACCCTAGTAAACGATAAAAAAGCTAAGAAACCCTATGAAATGATAAGAAACCCCAATAAATCCTAAGAAACGCTAAGAAACCGTATAAAATCATACAAAAAATTCCAAAGAAACGCTAATAAAGCCTAAGAATCATTTATAAACCCTAAGAACACTGAAAAAACACCAAAAATGCTAAGAAACAATATCAAACGTTAAAAAAACCCTAAGAATCCCTAAGGAATGCTAAAAAAAGGCTATGTAAACGCACAAAAACCCCTATGAAATGCTAAGAACTCTAAGAAACGCTAAAAAATGCTAAGACACCCTAAGAAACCCAATAAAACCCAAAAAAACCCTACAAAACCCTCGGAAACACTAAAAAACCCATGCAAATGTAGAGAAACGCTAAGTAACGCTAAGAAACCCTAAAATAGAGCATGAAACCCCAAGAGACGCTAAAAAAAATTCTAATAATGGCTTAGAAACGCTAAAAAACACTATGAAACCATAAAACACGCTAATAAACCCTAATAAACCATAAGAAACGGTAGTAAACACTAGTAAAAGATAAAAAATTAAAAAAAAGCTAAGAAACCCAAAAAAATGCTAAGAAACACTTAAAAAACTCTAAAAAGTGCCAAGAAACCCTATCAAATGCTAAGAAACCCTAAGGATCCCTAATAAATAATAAAAAAAGGAAAAGTAAACACTAAAAAACACTACAAAATGCTAAGAACCCTAAGAAACACTAAAAAAAATGCTCTAACACTCTAAGAAACCGTACAAAACCCTCGAAAGCACTAAGAAAGCCTAAGAAATGCTAAGAATGGCTAAGAAACGCTCAAAAAACCTATGAAACCCAAAAAAAATGTTAAGCAAACACTAAGAACCCTATGAAACGCTAAGATACTCTAAAAAACCCCTACAAAACCCAAGGAAATGCTAAGAAATCTTAAAAAATACTAAGAAACCCTAAAAAATACTAAGAAACCCTTAAAAACATAAAGTAACTCCAAGAAACGTTAAAAAAATGCTAAGAATCGCAAAAAACAACCCTATGAAACACTTAAACACACTAAGAAACCTAATAAAACACAAACACATGCTAAGAAACGCTACAAAAGCCTTGGAAACGCTAACAAACTCTAAGAAATGCTAAGAATCAATAAGAAACGGTAAAAAACCCTATTAAACCCTAATAAACACTAATAAACCTTAAGAAACGGTAAGAAATGCTACGAAACCCTAGTAAACGATAAAAAAGCTAAGAAACCCAATGAAACCCTAATAAACACTAATAAACCTTAAGAAACTGTAGGAAATGCAACGAAACCCTAGTAAACGATAAAAAAGCTAAGAAACCCTATGAAATGATAAGAAACCCCAATAAATCCTAAGAAACGCTAAGAAACCGTATAAAATCATACAAAAAATTCCAAAGAAACGCTAATAAAGCCTAAGAATCATTTATAAACCCTAAGAACACTGAAAAAACACCAAAAATGCTAAGAAACAATATCAAACGTTAAAA
This sequence comes from Trapa bicornis, assembly GCA_030064425.1. NCBI lineage: Eukaryota > Viridiplantae > Streptophyta > Magnoliopsida > Myrtales > Lythraceae > Trapa > Trapa bicornis. The sequence goes on along the minus strand of CM057756.1, from coordinate 128,304 downwards.
AAACCCTAAGAATCCCTAAGGAATGCTAAAAAAAAGGCTATGTAAACGCACAAAAACCCCTATGAAATGCTAAGAACTCTAAGAAACGCTAAAAATGCTAAGACACCCTAAGAAACCCAATAAAACCCAAAAAAACCCTACAAAACCCTCGGAAACACTAAAAAACCCATGCAAATGTAGAGAAACGCTAAGTAACGCTAAGAAACCCTAAAATAGAGCATGAAACCCCAAGAGACGCTAAAAAAAATTCTAATAATGGCTTAGAAACGCTAAAAAACACTATGAAACCATAAAACACGCTAATAAACCCTAATAAACCATAAGAAATGGTAGTAAACACTAGTAAAAGATAAAAAATTAAAAAAAAGCTAAGAAACCCAAAAAAATGCTAAGAAACACTTAAAAAACTCTAAAAAGTGCCAAGAAACCCTATCAAATGCCAAGAAACCCTAAGGATCCCTAATAAATAATAAAAAAAGGAAAAGTAAACACTAAAAAACACTACAAAATGCTAAGAACCCTAAGAAACACTAAAAAAAAATGCTCTAACACTCTAAGAAACCCTACAAAACCCTCGAAAGCACTAAGAAAGCCTAAGAAATGCTAAGAATGGCTAAGAAACGCTCAAAAAACCTATGAAACCCAAAAAAAATGTTAAGCAAACACTAAGAACCCTATGAAACGCTAAGATACTCTAAAAAACCCCTACAAAACCCAAGGAAATGCTAAGAAATCTTTAGAAATGCTAAGAAATCTTAAAAAATACTAAGAAACCCTTAAAAACATAAAGTAACTCCAAGAAACGTTAAAAAATGCTAAGAATCGCAAAAAACAACCCTATGAAACACTTAAACACACTAAGAAACCTAATAAAACACAAACACATGCTAAGAAACCCTACAAAAGCCTCGGAAATGCTAAGAAACTCTAAGAAATGCTAAGAATCAATAATAAATGGTAAAAAACCCTAATAAACACTAATAAACCTTAAGAAACGGTAAGAAATACTACGAAACCCTAGTAAACGATAAAAAAGCTAAGAAACCCAATGAAACCCTAATAAACACTAATAAACCTTAAGAAATTGTAGGAAATGCTACGAAACCCTAGTAAACGATAAAAAAGCTAAGAAACCCTATGAAATGATAAGAAAACCCAATAAATCCTAAGAAACGCTAAGAAACTGTATAAAATCATACAAAAAAAACCCAAAAAAATGCTAATAAAGCCTAAGAATCATTTAGAAACCCTAAGAACACTGAAAAAAACACCAAAAATGCTAAGAAACAATATCAAACGTTAAAAAAACCCTAAGAATCCCTAAGGAATGCTAAAAAAAGGCTATGTAAACCCAAAAAAAACCGCTATGAAATGCTAAGAACCCTAAGAAACGCTAAAAAATGCTAAGACACCCTAAGAAACCCAATAAAACCCAAAGAAACCCTACAAAATCCTCGGAAACAGTAAAAAACCCATGAAAATGTAGAGAAACGCTAAGTAACACTAAGAAACCCTAAAATACAGTATGAAACCCCAAGAGACGCTAAAAAAATGCTAATAATGGCTCAAAAACGCTCAAAAACACTATGAAACCATAAAAAACGCTAGTAAACGAAAAAAAAAAGCTAAGAAACCCAAAAAAATCCTAAGAAACGCTTAAAAAACACTAAAAAGTGCCAAGAAACCCTATCAAATGCTAGGAAACCCTAATAAATAATAAAAAATGCTAAGTAAACACTAAAAAACCCTACAAAATGCTAAGAACCCTAAGAGACACTAAAAAAACGCTCTAACACTCTAAGAAACCCTACAAAACCCTCGAAAACACTGAGAAACCCTAAGAAATGCTAAGAATGGCTAAGAAACGCTCAAAAACCCTATGAAACCCAATAAAATGCTTAGCAAACACTAAGAACCCTATGAAACGCTAAGACACTCTAAAAAAACCCTACAAAACCCAAAGAAATGCTAAGAAATTTTAAGAAATGCTAAGAAACCCTAACAAACATTAAGAAACCCCATGAAACGCTAACAAATGCTAAGAAACGCTTAAAAAATGCTAAAAGTGCTTAGAAACCCAATCAAATACTAAGAAACACTAAGGATCCCTAATAAATAATAAAAAAGGCTAATTAAGCACTAAGAAAATGCTAAGACACTCTAAGAAACCCTACAAAACCCTCGAAAACACTAAGAAACCCTAAGAAATGCTAATAAACGATAAAGAAATGATAAGAATCTATAAGAAACGGTAAAAAACCCTATGAAACCCTAATAAACACTAGTAAACCTTAAGAAACGATAAGAAATGCTACGAAACACTAGTAAACGATAAAAAAAAGCTAAGAAACCCTATGAAACCCTAATAAACACTAATAAACCTTAAGAAATTGTAGGAAATGCTACGAAACCCTAGTAAATGATAAAAAAAGCTAAGAAACCCTATGAAACCCTAATAAACACTAATACACCTTAAAAAACGGTGAGAAATGCTACGAAACCCTAGTAAAAGATAAGAAAAGCTAAGAAACCCTAGGAAATGATATGAAACCTCAATAAATCCTAAGAAACGGTAAGAAACCCTATAAAATCATACAAAAAAATCAAAAGAAACGCTAAGAAAGCCTAAGAATCGTTTAGAAACCCTAAAAACGCTAAAAAAATACTAAAAATGCTAAGAAACAATACCAAACGTTAAAAAAACCCTAAGAATCCCTGAGGAATTCTAAAAAAAGGCTATGTAAATGCGAAAAAAAACCCTAAGAAATGCTAAGAATACTAAGAAACGCTAAAACACGCTAAGATACCCTAAGAAACCGTACAAAACCCTCGGAAACACTAAAAAACCCATGCAAATGCAGAGAAACGCTAAGTAACGCTAAGAAACCCTAAAATACAGTATGAAACCCCAAGAGACGCTTAAAAAATGCTAATAATGGCTCAGAAATGCTCAAAAACACTATGAAACCATAAAAACACTAATAAACCCTAATAAACCTTAAGAAAATCTAGGAAACTCTAGTAAACGATAAAAAAAAGCTAAGAAATCCAAAAAAAAATGCTAAGAAACACTTAAAAAATACTAAAAAGTGCTAAGAGATCCTATCAAATGCTAAGAAACCTAAGGATCCCTAATAAATAATAAAATAGGCTAAGTAAACACTAAAAACCATAAAAAATACTAAGAACCCTAAGAAACACTAAAATAACGCTAAGTCACTCTAAGAAACCCTACAAAACCCTCGAAAACACTAAGAAACCCTAAGAAATGCTAAGAATGGCTAAGAAACGCTCAAAAACCCTATGAAACCCAAGAAAATGCTAAGCAAACACTAAGAACCCTAAGAAACACTAAGAAATGCTAAGACACTCTAAAAAAAACCTACAAAACCCAAGGAAATGCTAAGTAATCTTAAGAAATGCTAAAAAAATCCTAAAAAATACTAAGAAACCGTAAAACACATTCAGAAACCCCAAGAAACGCTAAAAAATGCTAAGTATCGCTAAAAAAACCCTATGCAATGCTAAAACAAACTAAGAAACACAAGAAAACACAAACACATGCTAAGAAACCCTACAAAATCCTCGGAAACGTAAAGAAACCCTAAGAAATGCTAACAAACGATAAAAAATGATAAGAATCGATAAGAAACGATAAAAAACCCTATGAAAACCTCACAAACACAAATAAACCTTAAGAAACAGTAAGAAATGCTACGAAACCCTAGTAAACGACAAAAAAAGCTAAGAAACCCTATGAAACCCTAATAAACATTAAGAAACGGTAAGAAATGCTACGAAACCCTAGTAAACGTTAAAAAAAGCTAAGAAACCCTAGGAAATGATAAGAAATGCTGAGAAACCGTATAAAATTATACAAAAAAAACCCAAAGAAATGCTAAGAAAGCCTAAGAAACGTTTAGAAACTCTAAAAATGTAAAAAAAATACTAAAAATGCTAAGAAACAATATCAAAAGTTAAAAAAAGCCCTAATAATCCATAAGGAATGCTAAAAAAAGGCTATGTAAATGAAAAAAAAACCCTAAGAAATGCTAATAACCCTAAGAAACGCTAAAAAACACTAAGACACACTAAGAAACCCAATAAAACCCAAAGAGACCTTGCAAAACCCTCGGAAACACTAAAAAAACCCATGCAAATGTAGAGAAACGCTAAATAACACTAAGAAACCCTAAAATACAGTATGAAACCCCAAGAGACGCTAAAAGAAATGCTAATAATGGCTCAGAAACACTAAAAAACACTATGAAACCATAAAAAATGCTAATAACCCCTAATAAACCTTTAGAAACGCTAGGAAACCCTAGTAAACGATAAAAAAAAACCTAAGAAACCCAAAAAAATGCTAAGAAACGCTTATAAAACACAAAAAAAGTGATAAGAAACCCTATCAAATACTAACAAACCCTAAGGATCCCTAATAAATAATAAAAAAAAGGCTAAGTAACCACTAAAAAACACTAAGAAACACTAAAAAAATGCTAAGACACTCTAAGAAACCCTACAAAACCCTCGAAAACACTAAGAAACCCTAAGAAATGCTAAGAACCCTAAGAAACGCTCAAAAACCCAATGAAACCCAAATAAAATTCTAAGCAAACACTAAGAACCCGAAGAAACATTAAGAAACGCTAAGAAACTCTAAAAAAACCCAAGGAAACGCTAAGAAATGCTAAGAATGGCTAAGAAACGCTCAAAAACCCTATGAAACCCAAAAAAATGCTAAGCAAATTCTAAGAACCCTAAGAAACACTAAGAAATGCTAAAACACTCTAAAAAAACTCTACAAAACCCAAGAAAACTCTAAGAAACCGTAAAAAATACTAAGAAACCCTAAAAAACATTAAGAAACCCTATAAACCCTTGGAAACACTAAAAGAACCCAAGCAAAAGCAGAGAAACGCTTAATAACGCTAAGAAACCCTAAAATACAGTATGAAACCCAATGAGACGCTAAAAAAAATGCTAATAATGGCTTAGAAACGCTCAAAAACATTATGAAACCATAATAAACCCTAATAAACTTTAAGAAACGCTAGGAAACCCTAGTAAACGATAAAAAAAAAAGCTAAGAAACCAAAAAAAATGCTAAGAAATGCTTAAAAAAACACTAAAAAACGCTAAGGATCCCTAATAAATAATAAAAAAAGCCTAAGTAAAAACTAAAAAATCCTAAGAAATGCTAAGAAACGCTAGTAAACGATAAAAAAAATCTAAGAAACCCTATGAAACCCTAATAAACACTAATAAACTTTAAGAAACGGTAAGAAATGCTACGAAACCCTAGTAAACGATAAAAAAGCTAAAAACCCTAGGAAATGATAGGAAACCCCAATAAATCTAAGAAACGCTAAGAAACCGTATATAATCATACAAAAAAACACAAAGAAACCCTAAGAAAGCCTAAGAAACGTTTATAAACCCTAAAAATACAAAAAAACACTAAAAACGCTAAGAAACAATACCAAAAGTTAAAAAAACTCTAATAATCCCTAAGGAATGCTAAAAAAAGGCTATGTAAACGCAAAAAAAAACATTAAGAAATGCTAAGAACCCTATGAAACGCTAAAAAATGCTAAGACACCCTAAGAAACCCTACAAAACCCTCAGAAACACTAAAAACCCATGCAAATGCACAGAAACGCTAAATGACGCTAAGAAACCCTAAAATACAGTATGAAACCCCAATAGACGCTAAAAAAATGCTAATAATGGCTCATAAACGCTAAAAAACACTATGAAACAATAGAAAACGCTAATAAACCCTAATAAACCTTAAGAAACGCTTTGAAACCCTAGTAAACGATAATAAAAAGATAAGAAACAAAAAAAATGCTAAGCAAATACTAAGAACCCTAAGAAACACTAAGAAATGCTAAAACACTCTAAAAAAACCCTACAAAACCCAAGGAAACTCTAAGAAACCCTAAGAAAATACTAAGAAACCCTAAAAAACATTAAGAAACCCCAAGAAACGCTAAAAAATACTAAGAATCGCTAAAAAACCCTATGAAACACTAAACCACACTAAAAAACCCAATAAAACACAAACACATGCTAAGAAACCCTACAAAACTCTTGGAAACGCTAAGAAACCCTAAGAAATGCTAACAAATGATAAAGAACTGATAAGAAATGGTCAAAAACCCTATGAAAACCTAATAAACACAAATAAACCTTAAGAAATGGTAAGAAATGCTACGAAACCCTAGTAAACAATAAAAAAAGCTAAGAAACCCTAGGAAATGATAAGAAACCCCAATAAATCCTAAGAAACGCTAAGAAACCGCATACATTCATACAAAACTCTAGTAAACGATAAGAAAAGCTAGGAAACTCTAGGAAATGATAAAAAATGCTAAGAAACCCAAAAAAATGCTAAGAAACCCGAAGGATCCCTAATAAATAATAAAAAGCTTAGTAAAGACTAAAAAACCCTAGGAAATGCTAAGTATCCTAAGAAAAACTAAAAAAATGATTAGACACTCTAAGAAACCCTACAAAACCCTCAAAAACACTAAGAAACCCTAAGAAATGCTAAGAATGGCTAAGATATGCTCAAAAGCCCTACGAAACCCAAAAAAATGCTAAGCAAACACTAAGAACCCTAAGAAACACTAAGAAATACTAAGACAATCTAAAAAATCCTTCAAAACCCATGGAAATGCTAAAAAATTTTAAGAAATGCTAAAAAATGCTAAGAAACGCTTAAAAAATGCTAAAAGGTGCTTAGAAACCCTATTAAATGCTAAGAAATCCTAAAATACAGTATAAAACCCCAAGAGACGCTAAAAAAATGCTAATAATGGCTTAGAACACTATGAAACCATAAAAAACGCTAATAAACCCTAATAAACCATAAGAAACGCTAGTAAACCCTAGTAAACGATAAAAAAAAAGCTAAGAAAGGCTTAAAAAACACTAAAAAGTGCCAACAAATCCTATTAAACGCTAAGAAAACCTTAGGATCCCTAATAAATAATAAAAAAGGCTAAGTAAACACTAAAAACCGTAAGAAATGCTAAGAACCCTAAGAAACACTAAAAAAATGCTAAGTGATGCGAACCTCGCCAATATGCTGACGACACCCTACACCAAATATGGCCACGATCCCAAGACGTTCACGACGCAAGTGCGAAAAGATGGAATATACCTTGTTTATGTGAGAAAAAAGGTATGGGATATGAAGACGCCACACCCAAATCCTCTAAGAAGAACTTTTAGAAAACCCTGGGTCATAAGTCTTGATTGCTTGAACGCCACAGGTAAAAACTTGATAAGTTCAAAAGCCCTTTCAAGATTGAAAGAAGACAAAACCTCACAAGATATAAATTCCAAAGTGTGTCTCTCCAATGATGTGGAGTATGCTTTTTATAGGCTCAGAAAACAGTCGAATGACCCACAAAATGAGGAAAAAATCTATTATGGTTATAAGCTAACCTTATCTAATCTGACTACCTAATATTATCCTAAGAGATTTATTATATTTATAAATCTCTCCTTATTAATTAAATCTGGACCTTCTCAATGGCTCTTCATTTGTGCTTCTATTTGAATATTCACCAATCTCTTTAATCAGCCCATATAAAGCTTTTTTGAATCTTTTAGCCCTTGACCTTTTGATTGGGCCCTCTTGTAGACTCAAATGATTATTCATCTCTTTTGGTGACGAACTATTCAGCTCCATTGCAGGTTCGGTTGATTGTACTTATGAATTCGTAGTCTCTTTAGTCGGATTCACATCACTAAGACACTCTAAGAAACCCTACAAAACCCTCGAAAACACTAAAAAACACTAAGAAATGCTAAGAATGGCTAAGAAACGCTCAAAAACTCTATGAAATCCAAAAAAAAATGCTAAGCAAACAATAAGAATCCTAAGAAACGCTAAAACACTCTAAAAACCCTACAAAACCTAAGGAAATGCTAAGAAATCTTAAGAAATGCCAAAAAACCCAAAAAAATACTAAGAAACGCTAAAAAATGCTAAGAATCGCTAAAAAAAAACCCTATGAAACGCTAAAACACACTAAGAAACCCAATAAAACACAAACACATGCTAAGAAACCCTAAGAAATTCTAAGAAATGATAAAGAAATGATAAGAATCGATAAGAAACGGTCAAAAACCCTATGAAACCCTAATAAAAACTAATAAACTTTAAGAAACAGTAAGAAATGCTACAAAACCCTAGTAAACGATAAAAAAAGCTAAGAAACCCTATGAAACACTAATAAACCCCAATAAACCTGAAGAAACGAAAAGAAATGCTACGAAACCCTAGTAAATGATAAAAAAAACTAAGAAACCCTAGGAAATGGAAAGAAACCCCAATAAAATCCTAAGAAACGCTAAGAAACCGTATAAAATCAAACAAAAAAACCCAAAGAAACGCTAATAAAGCCTAAAAATGCAAAAAAAAAAACACCAAAAATGCTAAGAAACAATACCAAACGTTAAAAAAACCCTAATAATCCCTAAGGAATACTACAAAAAGGCTATATAAATGCAAAAAAAAACCATAAGAAATGCTAAGAACTCTAAGAAACGCTAAAAAATGCTAAGACACCCTAATAAACCCAATAAAACCCAAAGAAACCCTACCAAACCCTCGGAAACACTAAAAAACCCATGCAAATGCAGAGAAACACTAAATAACGCTAAGAAACCCTAAAATACAGTATGAAACCCCAACAAATGCTAAAACAAATGCTAATAATGGTTTAGAAACACTAAAAAACACTATGAAACCATAAAACAATGCTAATAAACCTTAAGAAACGCTAGGAGACCCTTGTAAACGATAAAAAAAAGCTAAGAAACCCTATCAAACGCTAAGAAACCCTAAGGATCCCTAATAAATAATAAAAAAGGCTATGTAAACACTAAAAAAACCCTAAGAAATGCTAAGAATCCTAGAAAATACTAAAATAATGCTAAGACACTCTAAGAAACCCTACAAAACCCTCGAAAACACAAAGAAACCCTAAGAAATACTAAGAATGGCTAAGAAACGCTAAAAAGCCTTATGAAACCCAAAAAAATGCTAAGCAAACACTAAGAAACGCTAAAACACTCTAAAAACCCTACAAAACCCAAGGAAACACTAAGAAATCTTAAGAAACCCTAGAAAATACTAAAAAACCCCAAGAAACACTAAAAAATGCTAAGAATCGCTAAAAAAACCCTATGAAATGCTAAAACACACTAAGAAACCCAATAAAACACAAACACATGCTAAGAAACCCTAAGAAATGCTAAGAAACGATAAAGAAATGATACGAATCGATAAGAAACGGTAAAAAACCCTATGAAACTATAATAAACACTAATAAACCTTAAGAAACGGTAAGAAATGCTACGAAACCCTAATAAACGATAAGAAAAGCTAACAAACCCTAGGAAATGATAGGAAACACCAATAAATCCTAAGAAACGCTAAGAAATCGTATAACATCATACAAAAAAACCCAAAGAAATGCTAAGAAACACTAAAAAACACTAAGAAACCATAAAAAAACTCTAAAAATGCTAACAAACAATACAAAACGTAAAAAAAAACCCTAAGAAACCCAATGGAATGCTAAAAAAATGCTAAGACACCCTAAGAAACCCAATAAAACCCAAAGAAACCCTAGAAAACCCTCAGAAACACTAAAAAACCTAGGCAAATGCAGAGAAACGCTAAATTACACTAAGAAACCCTAAAATACAGGATGAAACCCCAAGAGACGCTAAAAAATAATGGCTCAGAAACGCTCAAAAACACTATGAAACCATAAAAAACACTAATAAACCCTAATAAACCTTAAGAAACGCTAGGAAACCCTAGTAAACGATAAAAAGAAGCTAAGAAATCAAAAAAAAATGCTAAGAAACGCTTAAAAAACACTAAAAAATGCTAAGAAACCCTATCAAATTCTAAGAAACCCTAAGGATCCCTAATAAATAATAAAAAAAGGCTAAGTAAACTCTAAAAAACTCTAAGAAACACTAAAATAACACTAAGACACTCTAAGAACCCCTACAAAACCCTCGAAAACACTAAGAAACCCTAAGAAATGCTAAGAATGGCTAAGAAACGCTAAAAACCCTATGAAATCCAACAAAATGATAAGCAAATACTTAGAATCATAAGAAACACTAAGAAACGCTAAGACACTCTAAAACCCTACAAAACCCAAGGAAACGCTAAGAAATCTTAACAAAATCTAAAAAAACCCTAAAAAATACTAAGAAAACCTAAAACACATTAAGAAACCCCAAAAAATGCTAATAATCACTAAAAAATCTTATGAAACACTAAAACACACTAAGAAACCCAATAAAACACAAACACATGCTAAGAAACCCTACAAAACCCTCGGAAACGCTAATAAACACTAAGAAACGATAAAGAAATGATAAGAATCAATAAGAAACGGTAAAAAACCCTATGAGAACCTAATAAACACTAGTAAACCTTAAGAAAAGGTAAGAAATGCTACGAAACCCTAGTAAACGATAAAAAAAGTTAAGAAACCCAATGAAACCGTAATAAACACTAATAAACCCTAAGAAACGGTAAGAAATGCTACGAAACCCTAGTAAACCATAAAAAATCTAAGAAACCCAATGAAATGATATGAAACCCCAATAAATCCTAAGAAACGCTAAGAAACCATATAAAATCATACAAAAAAAACCCAAATAAACGCTAAGAAAGCCTTAGAATCGTTTAGAAACCCTAAGAACACTGAAAAAAACACTAAAAATGCTAAGAAACAATATCAAACGTTAAAAACACCCTAAGAATCCCTAAGGAATGCTAAAAAAAGGCTATGTAAACACACAAAAACCCCTATGAAATGCTAAGAACTCTAAGAAACGCTAAAAAATGCTAAGACACCCTAAGAAACCCAATAAAACCCAAAGAAACCCTACAAAACCCTCGATAACACTAATAAAACCCATGCAAATGTAGAGAAACGCTAAATAACGCTAAGAAACCCTAAAATAGAGTATGAAACCCCAAGAGACGCTAAAAAAATGCTAATAATGGCTCAGAAACGCTAAAAAACACTATGAAACCATAAAACACGCTAATAAACCCTAATAAACCATAAGAAACGGTAGTAAACCCTAGTAAAAGATAAAAAATAAAAAAAAGCTAAGAAACCCAAAAAAAATGCTAAGAAATGATTAAAAAACTCTAAAAAGTGCCAAGAAACCCTATCAAATGCTAAGAAACCCTAAGGATCCCTAATAAATAAAAAAAAGGCTAAGTAAACACTAAAAAACACTACAAAATGCTAAGAACCCTAAGAAACACTAAAAAAATGCTCTAACACTCTAAGAAACCCTACAAAACCCTCGAAAGCACTAAGAAACCCTAAGAAATGCTAAGAATGGCTAAGAAACGCTTAAAAACCCTATGAAACCCAAAAAAATGCTAAGCAAACACTAAGAACCCTATGAAACGCTAAGATACTCTAAAAAACCCCTACAAAACCCAAGGAAATGCTAAGAAATCTTTAGAAATGCTAAGAAATCTTAAAAAATACTAAGAAACCCTTAAAAACATAAAGTAACTCCAAGAAACGTTAAAAAAATGCTAAGAATCGTAAAAAACAACCCTATGAAACACCTCACCAATATGATGATGACACCCTACACCAAATATGGCAACGATCCCAAGACTTTCACGACGCAAGTGCGAAAAGATGGAATATACCTTGTTTATGTGAGAAACAAGGTATGGGATATGTAGACGCCACACCCAAATCCTCTAAGAAGAACTCTTAGAAAACCGCGGGTGATAAGTCTTGATTGCTTGAACACCCCAGATAAAAACCTGATAAGTTCAAAAAAAGCTCTTTCAAGATAGAAAGAAAACAAAACCTTACAAGATTGAAATTCCAAAGTGTCTCTCTCCAATGCTGTGGAGTATGCCTTTTATAGGCTCAGAAAATAGCCGAATGGCCCACAAAATGAGGAAAAAAATCTATTATGGTTATAAGCTAACCATATCTAATCTGACTACTTAATATTATCCTAAGAGATTTATTATATTTATAAATCTCTCCTTATTAATTAAATATGGACCTTCTCTTGGGCTCATCTTGGGCTCTTCATTTGTGCTTCTATTTGAATATTCAGCAATCTCTTTAATCAGCCCATATAAAGCTTTTTTGAATCTTTTAGCCCTTGACCTTGTGATTGGGCCCTCTTGTAGACTCAAATGATTATTCATCTCTTTTGGTGACGAACTGTTCAGCTCCATTGCAGGTTCGGTTGATTGGACTTGTGAATTCGTAGTCTCTTTAGTCGGATTCACATCATTCTCCCCCTCTTGAAAATGATTTGTCCTCAAATCTTCTATTTCATCATCACCTACATCAAAGGGCATTAAATCAGTAACATTGAAGCTTTCTTTAACGCTATACTCACCAGGCAACTCTAGCCTGTAAGCATTATTATTAATGTGTTCCAACACACGAAATGGTCCATCTCCTCTAGGAAGAAGTTTTGATCGCCTTTGTTCCGGAAATCGTTCTTTCCTCATATGAAGCCAGACCCAATCGCTAGGTTAAAAAATGACACTTTTGCGACCCTTGTTTGCTTGTTTTTCATAAACTTTAGTCATCCGTTCAATATGCATCTTTGTCTTCTCGTGCAGTTCTTTCACAAACTCTGCTTTTCTCTTTCCATCAAAATTCACAAATTCACCTACAGGAAGTGGAGTTAGATCTAGAGGGGTTAATGGATTGAAACCATAAACAATCTCAAATGGTGAAAACTTAGTTGTAGAATGCACAGAACGATTATAAGCAAATTCAACATGTGGTAAGCAATCTTCCCATGATTTCAAATTCTTTTTTTATTATAGAACGTAATAAAGTACCTAATGTTCTATTTACTACTTCTGTTTGACCATCAGTTTGTGGGTGACATGTTGTTGAAAACAGCAGTTTGGTTCCCAATTTACCCCATAGGGTTTTCCAAAAGTAACTCAAGAATTTAGAATCACGATTAGAAACAATAGTTCTAGGCATACCATGCAGTCTAACAACTTCTCTAAAGAACAAATCAGCCACATTCGATGCATCATCAGTTTTATGACATGGAATGAAATGTGCCATTTTTGAAAACCTATCAACTACCACAAACACAGAATCCCTCCCCCTCTTAGTTCTTGGTAAACCTAAAACAAAATCCATGGAAATATCAATCCAAGGTGCATTAGGAATCGGAAGAGGAGTATACAGGCCGTGAGGTTGTTGCCTAGACTTAGACTCCTTACATGTAATGCATTGAGAACAAATTTTCTCAACATCCCGTTTCATGTGGTGCCAAAAAAAATGCTTGTGCATCATCGCCATAGTTTTAGCTACCCCAAAATGTCCCATAAGTCCTCCACTATGTGCTTCCCTAACAAGTAACTCACGCAAAGAAGAATGAGGGATGCATAATTTATTTTCTCGAAAAAGAAATCCATTTTGTAAATAAAATTTTCCAAACCTACCACTTCGACAACCTTTAAACACTTCACAGAAATCAGGATCATTTGCATACAAATCCTTGATATAATCAAAACCAAGTAATTTAGAATCTAGCATTGAAAGCATAGCGTACCTTCACGATAGAGCATCTGCAACTATATTTTCCTTACCTTGTTTGTACTTGATCACATATGGGAATGTTTCAATGAACTCCACCCACCTTGCATGGCGTTTGTTCAACTTGTGTTGTCCTTTGAGATGTTTAAGAGATTCATGATCTGTGTGAATCACAAACTCTTTCGGCCATAGGTAGTGCTGCCATGTTTGAAGAGTTCGAACTAGGGCATACATCTCCTTATCATAGGTAGGATAGTTAAGGGTTGCTCCACTCAACTTTTCACTAAAATATGCAATTGGTCTTCCTTCCTGCATTAATACACCTCCAATACCTACTCCTGATGCATCACACTCAATTTCAAATGTTTTCGAAAAATTAGGCAATGAGAGCAATGGGGCAGTAGTTAATTTTTCCTTTATCAATTGAAATGCATTTTCTTGCTCATTACCCCATTTAAAAGGTACGTTTTTCTTTATAACAGTAGTAAGAGGTGCAACATAACTACTGAAATTTGGATCAAAACGTCTATAAAAACTAGCTAATCCATGGAAACTTCTTACCTGACTTACCGAATTAGGTGTCGGCCAGTCGCGAATTGCCTTAATCTTTTCCTCGTCAACTCCAATCCCTTCTGAACTTATAATATATCCAAAAAACACAAGTTTATCCGAACAAAAGACACATTTATTCAAGTTGGCAAATAACTTATGTTGCCTTAATGCTTCTAACACAGCTCTTAAATGTGCTACATGTTCATCCATGGTCTTGCTGTAGATTAGAATATCATCAAAATATACCACTACAAATCTCCCAATAAAAGCACGTAATACATGATTCATTAATCTCATGAAAGTGCTTGGTGCATTAGTCAATCCAAAGGGCATAACTAACCATTCATATAATCCTTGTTTAGTTTTAAATGCAGTTTTCCATTCATCCCCTTCTTTCATTCGAATTTGATAATATCCACTCTTAAGATCTATTTTTGAAAATAAACAAGATCCATGCAACTCATCTAACATGTCATCCAAACGAGGAATAGGGTGGCGATACTTTACCGTGATGTTGTTGATGGCTCAACAATCCACGCACATTCGCCATGTTCCGTCCTTCTTAGGTACAAGTAGCACTGGCACAGCACATGGACTCATACTCTCTCGGACATACCCTTTTTTCATCAGCTCTAGGACTTGGCGTTGAAGTTCCTTTGTTTCCTTAGGGTTACTTCTATATGCTGGTCGGTTCAGAATCGTCGCTCCAGGGATTAAATCAATTTGATGTTCAATTCCTCGAATTGGTGGCAAACCTGGTGGTATCTCATCAGGAAAGACATCGATAAATTCCTGCAAAACAGTAATAATATTGCTCGTCAAGGATCCGACAAGATCGTTAGTACTCAAAAAGGCGTCCTTGTACATAAGTACAATAAGAGCCTGATGTAAAAGTAAAGCTCACTTGATCTCACTTTTTCTTGCAATAAAATTGCTTTCACTCTCTTTTTTTTCAACTTCTGGCTTTTCCCTCTTTTTTTTCAACTCTGATATTTCTCCTTTCTTTTTTTCTTCTAATTTCTGTTCATTTGCCTTTTTCTTTTTCAGTTGATCTTCAAAAACTTGCCTTGGAGTCAATGGTACAAGAGATATTGGTCTCTTATTCAACACAAAAGAGTACCTATTAGTGAATCCATCATGCATAACCTGACGATCAAACTGCCAAGGTCGTCCCAAAAGTATATGGCACGTGTGCATTGGTACCACGTCACATAGTATTTCATCTTGATATTTTCCAATAGAAAATGCAACCAACACTTGTTTGGTTACCTTGAGTTCACCTTGGTCGTTCAACCATTGTAGTCGATAAGGCTTCGGGTGCTTTAAGGTTGGTAATGCCAATTTCTCCACCAGCTCAGTGCTAGCTACATTAGTGCAACTTCCCCCATCTATAATAACACAGCAAACCTTATTTTTCACACAACAACGAGTATGAAATAAGTTCTCACGCTGATTGTTTTCTTCTTCTTGGGCTTGAACACTGAGAGTTCGCCGTGCAACCAATAATTCCCCTTCTTCTGCATATTCATCAGCATCTTCAAGTGGTGGCATCCCCAGATCGATATCTTCTTTTTCATCATCAGTCTCAATCTCACCATTAGCATTAATCACCATTGCCCGCTTATTTGGGCATTGACTTGCAATGTGACCCCTGCCTTGGCATCGGAAACACTTAATATCACGAGTTTTGGGAGTTGTGATATGGGTGTTACCTTGATTTTGGGCCACAGCCTGCTTGGTTGTCTCTTTTAGTGGAGCATGCTGAGGTTGAGTTGATTGACTCTCAAATCTCCTTGAGGATGGTTTCCATGAGTTTGAGGAACCATTGTTTAATCCCCTTTTGTGTAAACTCTTTCTCTTCAATTGTTGTTCGACTTTGATAGCTTGATGTACCATATCTTGCAGCTCAACATAATATTGCATTTCCACCACGTCAGCTATCTCATGGTTTAAACCATGCAAAAATCTTGCCATTGTTGCCTCTCTATCTTCCTCCATATTTGCTCGAATCATCGCAATCTCCATCTCCTTGAAGTATTCGTCGACGCTTCTTGATCCTTGGGTAAGCCTTTGGAGTTTATTGAACAACTCCTGGTGATAGTGGCTGGGAACAAATCGTCGTCGCATGATCGCTTTCATTTCATCCCAAGACTCCATAGGGCGTTCGTGATTTCATTTCCTTTCCTTCAGCAACTGATCCCACCATATTATAGCATAATCAGTAAATTCGACAGCAGCAAGTCGTACCTTTTTCATCTCAGAGTAATTATGACAGTAAAAAACCATCTCCATCCTCTTTTCCCATTCAAGATACGCTTCTGGATCTGTTTTTCCTTGAAAAGAGGGTATCTTCAACTTGATATTATCTAGGTTGTCATCAACTCGGGGTCATTCTCTATGAGCATATCGATCGAACTCCTCGGGTTCTTGTGGATCAAAACGTCTTGGCTGAAAGCTTTGAGGTCGCTGTTTAGTAGGGGTATGTTGACGCGAACCTCTGACTCCTTCTTCCAATTGATCAATTCGCTCATGAAGCGGTTCCAACTCGGACTTCAGCATTCGTCTCATTTCGCTTATTATGGCTTGCATTTGTAAATTTGGAATCGATTGTTGGGAATCTTCTTCATTTGGCGTATCTCCTCGTCGCTGTGTCATAAGTTCCTACAAATGATAAAATTAACAGAAGAACGTTGCAAACGCTCACTCACGTATTTCTCTCAATCACTTGTGTTTTCACACTCAATTGGCTTTTTCTTAAAGATTCAAACACTCTTGCATTTTTCCTCTCGAAGGACTTCTTTCAATCTAAATTGAACTTTAAAAATAAATCGTTTTTACGAAGCAGTTCAACTTGAGGAACAATCAAGACAAATCAATAAAGGTTTTCAAAAAGTAATTCCAAAGAATTTAAGTGAGAAGAAAGAAATTAAGATGGAATGAAGTAATAGACTTAGATAGAGCAGAATAAGAATGAGATATAAGATAGAATTGTGTGCCCTCTTTTTTTCTTTTGCCTTTTTTTTCATGAATTTTTTTCTGCTCTTTTTTTCAGCACGAACTTTTTTTTGCTCTTTTTCTTTGGCACGAATTTTTTCTTCGCTCTTTGAAGAGAAGATAGATAGAAAAAAATGATAATTTTTTTTATAGAGAATTGAAATAGGTAGAGAAGATAAAAATAAGAACTAGATAAAAAAAATGGTATGGAACTTTCCGTGCAACCGTGTACTCTGATACCAACTGATGCGAACCTCGCCAATATGCTGACGACACCCTACACCAAATATGGCAACGATCCCAAGACTTTCACGACACAAGTGCGAAAAGATGGAATATACCTTTTTTATGTGAGAAACAAGGTATGAGATATATAGACGCCACACCCAAATCCTCTAAGAAGAACTCTTAGAAAACCCCGGGTGATAAGTCTTGATTGCTTGAACGCCACAGGTAAAAATCTGATAAGTTCAAAAGCTCTTTTAAGATAGAAAGAAGACAAAACCTCACAAGATATAAATTCCAAAGTGTGTCTCTCCAATGCTGTGGAGTATGCCTTTTATAGGCTCAGAAAACAACCGAATAACCCACATAATGAGGAAAAAAATCTATTATGGTTATAAGCTAACCTTATCTAATCTGACTACTTAATATTATCCTAAGAGATTTATTATATTTATAAATCTCTCCTTATTAATTAAATCTGGACCTTCTCTTAGGCTCATCTTGGGCTCTTCATTTGTGCTTCTATTTTAATATTCAGCAATCTCTTTAATCAGCCCATATAAAGCTTTTTTGAATCTTTTAGCCATTGACCTTGTGATTGGGCCCTCTTGTAGACTCAAATGATTATTCATCTATTTTGGTGATGAACTGTTCAGCTCCATTGCAGGTTCGGTTGATTGCACTTGTGAATTCGTAGTCTCTTTAGTCGGATTCACATCAGAAATGATCAAAAACCCTATAAAACCCTAATAAACACTAATAAACCTTAAGAAACGGTAAGAAATGCTACGAAACCCTAGTAAACTATAAGAAAAGCTAAGAAACCCTAGGAAATGATATGAAACCCCAATAAATCCTAATAAATGCTAAGAAACCGTATAAAATCATACAAAAAATCCAAATAAACGCTAAGAAAGCCTATGAAACGATTAGAAACCCTATAAATGCTAAAAAAAAACACTAAAAATACTAAGAAACAATACCAAACATTTAAAAAAACCCTAAGAATCCCTAAGGAATGCTAAAAAAAGGTTATGTAAATGCAAAAAAAAAACCCTAAGAAATACTAACAACCCTAAGAAAATCTAAAAAATGCTAAGACACATTAAGAAACCCAATAAAACCCAAAGAAACCCCACAAAACCCTTAGAAACACTAAAAAAAACCCATGCAAATATAGAGAAACGCTAAGTAACACTATAAAACCCTAAAATACAGTATGAAACCCCAAGAGACGCTAAAAAAAAATTCTAATAATGGCTCAGAAATGCTCAGAAACACTATGAAACCATAAAAAACGCTAATAAACCATAAGAAACGCTAGTAAACACTAGTAAAGGATAAAAAAAAAGCTAATAAACACAAAAAAAATGCTAAGAAACGCTTAAAAAACACTAAAAAGTGCCAGGAAACCCTATCAAACGCTAAGAAACCCTAAGGATCCCCAATAAATAATAAAAAAGGCTAAGTAAACACTAAAAAACCCCAAGAAAAGCTAAGAACCCTAAGAAACACTAAAAAAACGCTCTGACACGCTAAGAAACCCTACAAAACCCTCTAAAACACTAACAAACCCTACAAAACCCTTGAAAACACTAAGAAACCCTACAAAACCCTCGAAAACACTGACAAACCCTAAGAAATGCTAAGAATGGCTAAGAAACGCTAAAAAACCCTATGAAACCCAAAAAAATGTTAAGCAAACACTTAGAACCCTAAGAAACACTAAGAAACGTGAAGACACTCTAAAAAAACCCTACAAAACCCAATGAAACGCTAAGAAATCTTAAGAAATGCTAAAAAACCCTAAAAAATACTAAGAAACCCTAAAACACATTAAGAAACTCCAAGAAACAGTAAAAAATGGAAAGTATCGCTAAAAAAACACAATGAAATGCTAAAACACACTAAGAAACCCAATAAAACACAAACACATGCTAAGAAACCCTAAGAAACGCTAAGAAACCCTAATGAAATGATAAGAATCGATAAGAAACGGTAAGAAATGCTACGAAACCCTAGTAAACGATAAGAAAAGCTAAGACACCCAAGTAAATGATAAGAAACCCTAATAAATCCTAAGAAACGCTAAGAAACCGTATAAAATCATACAAAAAAACCCAAAGAAACGCTAAGAAAGCCTAATAAATGTTTAGAAACCCTAAAAAATGCAAAAAAAAACACTAAAAATTCTAAGAAATATTACCTAACATTAAAAAAAACCCTAATAATCCCTAAGGAATGCTAAAAAAGGCTATGTAAACACAAAAAAAAACCTTAAGAGATGCTAAGAACCCTAAGAAGCGCTAAGACACCCTAAGAAACCCAATAAAACCCACAGAAACCCTACAAAACCCTTGGAAACACTAAAAAACCCATGCAAATGCAGAGAAACGCTAAAATACAGTATGAAACCCCAAGAGACGCTTACAAAATGCTAATAATGGCTCAGAAACGCTCAAAAACACTATGAAACCATAAAAACGCTAATAAACCCTAATAAACCTTAAGAAACGCTAGGAAACGAAACCATAAAAAACACAAATAAACCCTAATAAACCTTAAGAAACGCTAGGAAACCCTAGTAAATGATAAAAAGAAGCTAAGAAACCCAAAACAATGCTAAGAAACGCTTAAAAAACACTAAAAATGCTAAGAAACTCTATCAAACACTAAGAAACCCTAAGGATCCCTAATAAATAATAAAAAAGGCTAAGTAAACACTAAAAAACCCTAATAAATGCTAACAACCCAAAGAAACACTAAAAAAATACTAAGACACTCTAAGAAACCCTACAAACCCTTGAAAACCCTAAGAAATGCTAAGAATGTCTAAGAAACGCTCAAAAACCCTATGAAACCCAAAAAAATGCTAAGCAAACACTAAGAACCCTAAGAAACGCTAAGACACTCTAAAAAACCCAACAAAACCCAAGGAAATGCTAAGAAATCTTAAGAAATGCTATGAAACATTAAAAAACATTAAAAAATGCTAAAAAATGCTAAGAATCGCTAAAAAACCCCATGAAACGCTAAAACACACTAAGAAACCCAATAAAACACAAACACATGCTAAGAAACCCTACAAAAACCTCGGAAACGCTAAGAACCCTAAGGATCTATAATAAATAATAAAAAAGGCTAAGTAAACACTAAAAAACCCTAAGAAATGCTAAGAACGCTAAGACACTCTAATAAAACCTACAAAACCCTCGAAAACACTAAGAAACCCTAAGAAATGCTAAGAATGGCTAAGAAATGCTCAAAAACCCTATGAAACCCAAAAAAATGTTAAGCACACACTTAGAACCCTAAGAAATACTAAGAAACATTAAGACACTCTAAAAAACCCTACAAAACCCAAGGAAACGCTAAGAAATCTTAAGAAATGCTAAAAAACCCTAAAAAATACTAAGAAACCATAAAACACATTAAGAAACCCTAAAAAACACTAAAAAATGCTAAGTATCGCTAAAAAAACCCTATGAAACGCTAAAACACACTAAGAAACCCAATAAAACACAAACACATGCTAAGAAACCCTACAAAACCCTCGGAAACGCTAAGAAACCCTAAGAAATGCTAACAAACGATAAAGAAATGATAAGAATCAATAAGAGACAGTAAAAAAACCCTATGAAAACCTAATAAACACAAATAAACCTTAAGAAACGGTAAGAAATGCTACGAAACCCTAGTAAACGATAGAAAAAGGTAAGAAACCCTAGGAAATGATAAGAAACCCAAATAAATCCTAAGAAACGCTAAGAAACCGTATACATTGATACAAAACCCTAGTAAACGATAAGAAAAGCTAAGAAACCCAAGGAAATGATAAGAAACCCCAATAAATCCTAAGAAATGCTACGAAACCCTAGTAAACGATAAAAAAAAAGCTATGAAACCCTAGGAAATGATAAGAAACCCCAATAAATCCTAAGAAATGCTAAGAAACCGTATAAAATCATACAAAAAAACACAAAAGAAATACTAAGAAAGCCTAACAAAAGTTTGGAAATCCTAAAAACGCAAAAAAACACTAAAAATGCAAAGAAACAATACCAAACGTTAAAAAAACCCTAATAATCCCTAAGGAATGCTAAAAAAAAGGCTATTTAAACGCAAAAAAAACCCCTATGAAATGCTAAGAACCCTAAGAAATGCTAAAAAAATGCTAAGACACCCTAAGAAACCCAATAAAACCCAAAGAAACCCTACAAAACCCTTAGAAATACTAAAAAACCTATGCAAATGCAGAGAAACGCTAAGTAACACTAAGAAACCCTAAAATACAGTATGAAACCCCAAGAGACGCTAAAAAAATGCTAATAATGGCTCAGAAACGCTCAAAAACACTATGAAACCATGAAAAACGCTAATAAACCCTAATAAACCTTAATAAACACTAGGAAACCCTAGTAAACGATAAAAAAAAGCTAAGAAACCAAAAAAATGCTAAAAAATACTTAAAAACACAAAAAAAGTGCTAAGAAACCCTATCAAATGCTAAGAAACCCTTAGGATCCCTAATAAATAATAAAAAAGGCTAAGTAAACACTAAAACACCCTAAGAAACACTAAAAAAATGCTGAGACACTCTAAGCAACCCTACAAAACCCTCGAAAACACTAAGAAACCCTAAGAATGGCTAAGAAACACTCAAAAACCCTATGAAACCCAAAAAAATACTAAGCAAACACTAAGAACCCTAAGAAACACTAAGAAACGCTAAGAGACTCTAAAAAACCCTACAAAACCCAAGGAAATGCTAAGAAATCTTAAGAAATGCTAAGAAACCGTAAAAAAATACTAAGAAACACTAAAAAAAATTAAGAAACCCCAAAAAATGCTAAAAAATGCTAAGAATCACTAAAAAAATCCTATGAAACGCTAAAACACACTAAGAAACCCAATAAAACACAAACACATGCTAAGAAACCCAACAAAACCCTCAGAAACGCTAAGAAACACTAAGAAATGCTAAGAAACGATAAACAAATGATAAGAATCGATAAGAAATTGTCAAAAACCCTATGAAACCATAATAAACATTAGTAAACCTTAAGAAACGAAAAGAAATGCTACGAAACCCTAGTAAACGATAAAAAAAAAGCTAAGAAACCCTATCAAACCGTAATAAACACTAATATTTCTTATGAAACGGTAAGAAATGCTACTAAACCCTAGTAAACGATAAAAAAAGCTAAGAAACCCTAGGAAATGATAAGAAACCCCAATAAATCTAAAGAAATGCTAAGAAACCATATAAAATCATACAAAAAACCCAAAGAAACGCTAAGAAAGCCTAAGAAACGTTTAGAAACCCTAAAAATACAAAAAAAAATACTAAAAATGCTAAGAAACAATACCAAACGTTAAAAAAGCCTAATAATCCCTAAGGAATCCTAAAAAAAGGCTATGTAAATGCAAAAAAAAAAACCCTAAGAAATGCTAAGAACCCTAAGAAACGCTAAGACACCCTAAGAAACCCTACAAAACCGTCGGAAACACTAAAAAAACCCATGCAAATGCAGAGAAACGCTAAATAACGCTAAGAAACCCTAAAATATAGTATGAAAACTCAAGAGACGCTAAAAAGATGCTAATAATGGCTCAGAAACGCTAAAAAACGCTAATAAACCTTAAGAAAACGCTAGGAAACCCTAGTGAACGATAAAAAAAAGCTAAGAAACCCAAAAAAATGCATAGAAACACTTAAAAAACACTAAAAAGTGCTAAGAACCCTAAGAAACCCTACAAAACTCTTAGAAACACAAAAAACCCATACAAAAGCAGAGAAACGCTAAATAATGCTAAGAAACTCTAAAATACCGAATGAAACCCAAGGAGACGTTAAGAAAATTCTAAAAAATGGCTTAGAAATGCAAAAAAACATTATGAATCCATAAAAAATGCTAAAAAACCCTAATAAACCTTAAGAAACGCTAGGAAACCATAGTAAACGATAAAAAAAAGCTAAGAAGCCCAAAAAAATGCGTAGAAACGCTTAAAAAACACTAAAAAGTGCTAAGAAACTCTATCAAACGCTAAGAAACCATAAAAAAAAACTCTAAAAATGCTAAGAAACAATACAAAACGTAAAAAAAAACCCTAAGAAACCCTAAGCAATGCTAAAAAAAAAGGCTATGTAAACAAAAAAAAAACCTAAGAAATGCTAAGAACCCTAAGAAACGCTAAAAAATGCTAAGAAACCCAATAAAACCCAAAGAAACCCTACAAAACCCTTGGAAACACTAAAAAAACCCATGCAAATGTAGAGAAACGCTAAATAACGCTATGAAACCCTAAAATACAGAATGAAACCCAAGGAGACATTAAGAAAATTCTAAAAAATGGCTTAGAAATGCAAAAAAAATATTATGAATCCATAAAAAATGCTAAAAAACCCTAATAAACCTTAAGAAACGCTAGGAAACCCTAGTAAACGATAAAAAAAAGCTAAGACACCCAAAGAAATGCTTAAAAAACACTAAAAAATGCTAAGAAACCCTAAGGATCCCTAATAAATAATAAAAAACCCTAAGTAAACACTAAAAAACCCTAAGAAATGCTAAGAACCCTAAGAAATGCTAAGAAAATGCTAAGACACTCTAAGAAACCCTACAAAACCCTCGAAAACACAAAGAAATGCTAAGAATGGCTAAGAGACGCTCAAAAATCCTATGAAACCAAAAAAAATGCTAAGCAAATACTAAGAACCCTAAGAAACAGTAAGAAACGCTAAGACACTCTAAAAAACCCTACAAAATCCAAGGAAACTCTAAGAAACCCTAAAAAATACTAAGAAACCCTAAAAAAACATTAAAAAAACCCCTAGAAATGCTAAAAAATGCTAAGAATCGCTAAAAAAAACCCTATAAAACGCTAAAACACACTAAGAAACCCAATAAAACACAAACACATGCTAAGAAACCCTACAAAACCCTCGGAAACGCTAAGAAACCCTAAGAAATGCTAACAAACAATAAAGAAAGGATAAGAAACGGTAAAAAAAACCATATGAAAACCAAATAAACACAAATAAACCTTAGAAAATGGTAAGAAATGCTACGAAACCCTAGTAAACGATAAAAAAAGCTAAGAAACCCTATGAGACCCTAATAAACACTAATAAACGTTAAGAAACTGTAGGAAATGCTACGAAACCCTAGTAAACGATGAAATGATAAGAAACCTCTTTAAATCTTAAGAAACGCTAAGAAACCGTATAAAATCATACAAAAAAAACCAAAGAAATGCTAAGAAAGCCTAAGAAACATTTAGAAACCCTAGTAAATGATAAAAAAAAAAGCTAAGAAACCCTATGAAACCCTAATAAACACTAATAAATCTTAAGAAATGGTAAGAAACGCTACGAAACCCTAGTAAACGATAAAAACAGCAATGAAAACCTAGAAAATGATAAGAAACCCCTATAAATCATAAGAAACACTAAGAAACCGTATACAATCATACAAAACCCTAGTAAACGATAAGAAAAGCTAAGGAACCCTAGGAAATGATAAAAAAAAAAACCCAATAAATCCTAAGAAACGGTAAGAAATTCTACGAAACCCTAGTAAACGATAAAAAAAGCTAAGAAACCCTAGGAAATGATAAGAAACCCCAATAAAATGCTAAGAAATGCTAAGATACCATATACATTCATACAAAACCCTAGTAAACGATAAGAAAAGCTAAGAAACCCTAGGAAATGATAAACAAAAAAAGCTAAAAAAACCCAAAAAAATGCTAAGAAACGCTTAAAAATCACAAAAAAAGTGCTAAGAAACCCTATCAAATGCTAAGAAACCCGAAGGATCCCTAATAAATAATAAAAAAGGCTAAGTAAACACTAAAAAACCCTAGCAACAGCTAAGAACCCTAAGAAACACTAAAAAAATGATAAGACACTCTAAGAAACCCTACATAACCCTCGAAAACACTAAGAAACCCAAAGAAATGGTAAGAATGGCTAAGAAACGCTCAAAAACCCTATGAAACCCAAAAAAATGCTAAGCAAACACTAAGAACCCTAAGAAATACTAAGAAACGCTAAGACACTCTAAAAAACCCTACAAAACCCAAGGAAACGCTAAGAAATTTTAAGAAATGCTAAGAAACCCTAAAAAACATTAACAAACCCCAAGAAACGCTAAAAAATGCTAAGAATCGCTAAAAAAATCCTATGAAACGATAAAACACACTAAGAAACCCAATAAAACACAAACACATGCTAAGAAACCCTACAAAACCCTCGGAAACGCTAAAAAACCCTATGAAATGCTAAGAAACGATAAAGAAATGGTCAAAACCCCTATAAAACCCTAATAAACACTAATAAACCTTAAGAAACGGTAAGAAATGCTACGAAACCCTAGTAAACGATACGAAAAGCTAAGAAACCCTAGGAAATGATAAGAAACCCCAATAAATCCTAAGAAACGCTAAGAAACTGTATAAAATCATACAAAAAAACCCAAAGAAATGCTAAGAAAGCCTATGAAACATTTAGAAACCCTATAAATGCAAAAAAAAACACTAAAAATACTAAGAAACAATACCGAACGTTTAAAAAACCCTAAGAATCCCTAAGGAATGCTAAAAACAGGCTATGTAAATGCAAAAAAAAAACCCTAAGAAATGCTAAGAACCCTAAGAAACGCTAAAAAATGCTAAGACACAATAAGAAACCCAATAAAACCCAAAGAAACACCACAAATCCTCGGAAACACTAAAAAACCCATGCAAATGTAGAGAAACGCTAAGTAACACTAAGAAACCCTAAAATACAGTATGAAACCCCAAGAGACGCTAAAAAATGCTAATAATGGCTCAGAAACGCTCAAAAACACTTTGAAACCATAAAAAACGCTAATAAACCATAAGAAACGCTAATAAACCCTAGTAAAGGATAAAAAAAGCTAATAAACACAAAAAATGCTAAGAAACGCTTAAAAAACACCAAAAAGTGCCAGGAAACCCTATCAAACGCTAAGAAACCCTAAGGATCCCTATTAAATAATAAAAAAAAGCTAAGTAAACACTAAAAAACCGTAAGAAGCACTAAAAAAATGCTCTGACACTCTAAGAAAACCTACAAAACCCTCGAAAACACTAAGAAACCCTAAGAAATGCTAAGAATGGCTAAGAAATGCTCAAAAACCCTATGAAACCCAAAAGAATGTTAAGCAAACACTTAGAACCCTAAGAAACAATAAGAAACGTGAAGACACTCTAAAAAACCCTACAAAACCCAAGGAAACGCTAAGAAATCTTAATAAATGCTAAAAAAAACCCTAAAAAATACTAAGAAACCCTAAAACACATTAATAAACACCAAGAAACGCTAAAAAATGCTAAGTATCGCTAAAAAAACCCTATGAAACGCTAAAACACACTAAGAAACCCAATAAAACACAAACACATGATAAGAAACCCAATAAAACACAAACACATGATAAGAAAACCAATAAAACACAAACACATGATAAGAAACCCAATAAAACACAAACACATGCTAAGAAACCCTACAAAACCCTCGAAAATGCTAAGAAACTGTAAGAAATGCTAAGAAACCATAATTAAATCATAAAAATCGATAAGAAACGGTCTAAAACCCTAATAAACACTAATAAACCTTAAGAAACGGTAAGAAATGATACGAAACCCAAGTAAACGATAAAAAAAGCTAAGAAACACTATGAAACCGTAATAAACACTAATAAACCTTAAGAAACGGTAAGAAATGCTATGAAACCCTAGTAAACGATAAAAAAACTAAGAAACCTTAGGAAATGATAAGAAACCCCAATAAATCCTAAGAAATGCTACGAAATCGTATAAAATTATACAAAAAAACCCAAAGAAACGCTAAGAAAGCCTAAGAAACGTTTAGAAACCCTAAAAACGCAAAAAAAACCCTAAAAATAATGAAAAAACAAAACCAAATATTAAAAAAAACCCTAATAATCCCTAAGGAATGCTAAAAAAAGGCTATGTAAACACACAAAAAAAATCTAATAAATGCTAAGACACCCTAACAAACCCAATAAAACCCAAATAAACCCTAAAAAACCCTCGGAAACACTAAAAAACCCATGCAAATGCAGAGAAATGCAAAATAACGCTAAGAAAGCCTAAAATACAGTATGAAACCCAAGAGACGCTAAAAAACATGCTAATAATGGCTCAGAAACGCTCAAAAACACTATGAAACCATAAAAAACGCTAATAAACCCTAATAAAACTTAAGAAACGCTAGGAAACCCTAATAAACGATAAAAAAAAACTAAGAAACCCAAAAAAATGATATGAAACTCTTAAAAAACACAAAAAAGTGCTAAGAAACCCTATCAAATTCTAAGAAACCCTAAGGATCCCTAATAAATAATAAAAAAAGGCTAAGTAAACTCTAAAAAACCCTAAGAAACACTAAAATAATGCTAAGACACTCTAAGAAACCCTCGAAAACACTAAGAAACCCTAAGAAATGCTAAGAATGGCTAAGAAACACTCAAAAACCCTATGAAACCCAAAAAAATGATAAGCAAACACTTAGAATCCTAAAAAACACTAAGAAATGCTAAGACACTCTAAAAAACCCTACAAAACCCAAGGAAACGCTAGGAAATCTTAAGAAAAGCTAAAAAACCCTAAAAAATACTAACAAACCCTAAAACACATTAAGAAACCCCAAAAAATGCTAAGAATCGCTAAAAAATCCTATGAAACGCTAAAACACACTAAGAAACCCAATAAAATACAAACACATGCTAAGAAACCCTACAAAACCCTCGGAAACGCTTAGAAACACTAAGATATGCTAAGAAATGATAAGAATAGATAAGAAACGGTCAAAAACCCTATGAAACCCTAATAAACACTAGTAAACCTTAAGAAAAGGTAAGAAATGCTACGACACCCTAGTAAACGATAAAAAAACCTAAGAAACCCAATGAAACCCTAATAAACACTAATAAACCTTAAGAAACTGTAGGAAATGCTACAAAACCCTAGTAAATGATAAAAAAAAGCTAAGAAACCCTATGAAATGATAAGAAACCCCAATAAATCCTAAGAAACGCTAAGAAACCGTATAAAATCATACAAAAAAACTCAAAGAAACACTAATAAAGCCTAAGAATCATTTAGAAACCCTAAGAACACTAAAAAACCACCAAAAATGCTAAGAAACAATATCAAACGTTAAAAAAACCCTAAGAATCCCTAAGGAATGCTAAAAAAAGGCTATGTAAACGCAAAAAAAAACCCCTATGAAATGCTAAGAACCCTAAGAAACGCTAAAAAATATAAGACACCCTAAGAAACCCAATAAAACCCAAAGAAACCCTACAAAACCCTCGGAAACACTAAAAAAACCCATGCAAATGTAGAGAAACGCTAAGTAACACTAAGAAACCCTAAAATACAGTATGAAACCCCAAGAGACGCTAAAAAAATGCTAATAATGGCTCAGAAACCCTAAAAAATACTATGAAAACATAAAAAACGCTAATAAACCCTAATAAACCATAAGAAACGCTAGTAAACCTTAGCGAACGATAAAAAAAACTAAGAAACCCAAAAAAATCCTAAGAAACTTTTAAAAAACACTAAAAAGTGCCAAGAAACCCTATCAAATGCTAAGAAACCCTAATAAATAATAAAAAATGCTAAGTAAACACTAAAAAACCATACAAAATGCTAAGAACCCTAAGAGACACTAAAAAACGCTCTAACACTCTAAAAAAACCCTACAGAACCCATGGAAATGCTAAGAAATCTTAAGAAATGCTAAGAAATCCTAAAAAATAATAAGAAACCCTAAAAAACATTAAGAAACCCCCACAAACGCTAAAAAATGCTAGGAATCGCAAAAAATAACCCTATGAAATGCTAAAACACACTAAGAAACCCAATAAAACACAAACACATGTTAAGAAACCCTACAAAACCCTCGGAAACGCTAAGAAACTCTAAGAAATGCTAAGAAATGATAAAAAAATGCTAGGAATCAATAAGAAACGGTCAAAAATCCTATGAAACCTTAATAAACACTAATAAACCTTAAGAAACTGTAGGAAATGCTACGAAACCCTAGTAAACGATAAAAAATGCTAAGAAACCCTATGAAACCCTAATAAACACTAATACACCTTAAGAAACGGTGAAAAATGCTACGAAACCCTAGTAAACGATAAAAAATGCTAAGAAACCCTATGAAACCCTAATAAACACTAATACACCTTAAGAAACGGTGAAAAGCTATGAAACCCTAGTAAACGATAAGAAAAGCTAAGAAACCCTAGGAAATGATATGAAACCCCAATAAATCTAAAGAAACGCTAAGAAACCCTATAAAATCATAACAAAAACCCAAAGAAACGCTAAGAAAGCCTAAGAATTGTTTAAAAACCCTAAAAACGCTAAAAAAATACTAAAAATGCTAAGAATCAATACCAAACGTTAAAAAAACCCTATGAATCCTTGAGGAATTCTAAAAAAAAGGCTATGTAAACGCAAAAAAAAAACCCTAAGAAATGCTAAAACACGCTAAGATACCCTAAAAAACCCAAAGAAACCCTACAAAACCCTCGAAAACATAAAAAAAAAACCCATGCAAATGCAGAGAAACGCTAAGTAACGCTAAGAAACCCTAAAATACAGTATGAAACCCAAGATACGCTAAAAAAATGCTAATAATGGTTCAGAAACGCTTAAAAACACTATGAAACCAGAAAAACGCTAATAAACCCTAATAAACCATAAGAAACGCTAGTAAAACCTAGTAAATGATAAAAAAATGCTGAGAGACACAAAAAAATGCTAAGAAACACTTAAAAAACACTAAAAAGTGCCAAGAAACACTATCATACGCTAAGAAACCCTAAGGATCCTTATTAAATAATAAAAAAAAGGCTAAGTAAACACTAAAAAACCCTACAAAATGCTAAGAACCCTGAAAGACATTAAAAAAAAGGCTCTAACACTCTAAGAAACCCTACAAAACCCTACAAAACCCTCAAAAACTCTAAGAAACCTTAAGAAATGCTAAGAATGGATAAGAAACGCTAAAAAACGCTATGAAAACCAAAAAAATGCTAAGCAAACACTAAGAACCCTATGAAACGCTAAGACACTCTAAAAAACCCCTACAAAACCCAAGGAAACGCTAAGAAATCTTAAGAAATGCTAAGAAACCCTAAAAAATACTAAGAAACCCTAAAAAACATAAAGTAACCGCAGGAAACGCTAAGAAAATGCTAAGAATCGCAAAAAACAACCCTATGAAACGCTTAAACACACTAAGAAACCCAATAAAACACAAACACATGCTAAGAAACCCTTAGAAATGCTAAGAAATGATAAGAATCGATAAGAAACGGTCAAAAACCCTATGAAACCCTAATAAACACTAATAAACTTTAAGAAACGGTAAGAAATGCTACAAAAACCTAGTAAACGATAAAAACAGCTAAGAAACCCTATGAAACACTAATAAACCCTAATAAACCTTAAGAAATGGAAAGAAATGCTACGAAACCCTAGTAAACGATAAAAAAAGATAAGAAACGCTAGGAAATGATAAGAAACCCCAATAAATCCTTACCTTCTTTGTACTTGATCACATATGGGAATGTTTCAATGAACTCCACCCACCTTGCATGGCGTTTGTTCAACTTGTGTTGTCCTTTGAGATGTTTAAGAGATTCATGATCTGTGTGAATCACAAACTCTTTCGGCCATAGGTAGTGCTGCCATGTTTGAAGAGTTCGAACTAGGGCATACATCTCCTTATCATAGGTAGGATAGTTAAGGGTTGCTCCACTCAACTTTTCACTAAAATATGCAATTGGTCTTCCTTCCTGCATTAATACACCTCCAATACCTACTCCTGATGCATCACACTCAATTTCAAATGTTTTCGAAAAATTAGGCAATGAGAGCAATGGGGCAGTAGTTAATTTTTCCTTTATCAATTGAAATGCATTTTCTTGCTCATTACCCCATTTAAAAGGTACGTTTTTCTTTATAACAGTAGTAAGAGGTGCAACATAACTACTGAAATTTGGATCAAAACGTCTATAAAAACTAGCTAATCCATGGAAACTTCTTACCTGACTTACCGAATTAGGTGTCGGCCAGTCGCGAATTGCCTTAATCTTTTCCTCGTCAACTCCAATCCCTTCTGAACTTATAATATATCCAAAAAACACAAGTTTATCCGAACAAAAGACACATTTATTCAAGTTGGCAAATAACTTATGTTGCCTTAATGCTTCTAACACAGCTCTTAAATGTGCTACATGTTCATCCATGGTCTTGCTGTAGATTAGAATATCATCAAAATATACCACTACAAATCTCCCAATAAAAGCACGTAATACATGATTCATTAATCTCATGAAAGTGCTTGGTGCATTAGTCAATCCAAAGGGCATAACTAACCATTCATATAATCCTTGTTTAGTTTTAAATGCAGTTTTCCATTCATCCCCTTCTTTCATTCGAATTTGATAATATCCACTCTTAAGATCTATTTTTGAAAATAAACAAGATCCATGCAACTCATCTAACATGTCATCCAAACGAGGAATAGGGTGGCGATACTTTACCGTGATGTTGTTGATGGCTCAACAATCCACGCACATTCGCCATGTTCCGTCCTTCTTAGGTACAAGTAGCACTGGCACAGCACATGGACTCATACTCTCTCGGACATACCCTTTTTTCATCAGCTCTAGGACTTGGCGTTGAAGTTCCTTTGTTTCCTTAGGGTTACTTCTATATGCTGGTCGGTTCAGAATCGTCGCTCCAGGGATTAAATCAATTTGATGTTCAATTCCTCGAATTGGTGGCAAACCTGGTGGTATCTCATCAGGAAAGACATCGATAAATTCCTGCAAAACAGTAATAATATTGCTCGTCAAGGATCCGACAAGATCGTTAGTACTCAAAAAGGCGTCCTTGTACATAAGTACAATAAGAGCCTGATGTAAAAGTAAAGCTCACTTGATCTCACTTTTTCTTGCAATAAAATTGCTTTCACTCTCTTTTTTTTCAACTTCTGGCTTTTCCCTCTTTTTTTTCAACTCTGATATTTCTCCTTTCTTTTTTTCTTCTAATTTCTGTTCATTTGCCTTTTTCTTTTTCAGTTGATCTTCAAAAACTTGCCTTGGAGTCAATGGTACAAGAGATATTGGTCTCTTATTCAACACAAAAGAGTACCTATTAGTGAATCCATCATGCATAACCTGACGATCAAACTGCCAAGGTCGTCCCAAAAGTATATGGCACGTGTGCATTGGTACCACGTCACATAGTATTTCATCTTGATATTTTCCAATAGAAAATGCAACCAACACTTGTTTGGTTACCTTGAGTTCACCTTGGTCGTTCAACCATTGTAGTCGATAAGGCTTCGGGTGCTTTAAGGTTGGTAATGCCAATTTCTCCACCAGCTCAGTGCTAGCTACATTAGTGCAACTTCCCCCATCTATAATAACACAGCAAACCTTATTTTTCACACAACAACGAGTATGAAATAAGTTCTCACGCTGATTGTTTTCTTCTTCTTGGGCTTGAACACTGAGAGTTCGCCGTGCAACCAATAATTCCCCTTCTTCTGCATATTCATCAGCATCTTCAAGTGGTGGCATCCCCAGATCGATATCTTCTTTTTCATCATCAGTCTCAATCTCACCATTAGCATTAATCACCATTGCCCGCTTATTTGGGCATTGACTTGCAATGTGACCCCTGCCTTGGCATCGGAAACACTTAATATCACGAGTTTTGGGAGTTGTGATATGGGTGTTACCTTGATTTTGGGCCACAGCCTGCTTGGTTGTCTCTTTTAGTGGAGCATGCTGAGGTTGAGTTGATTGACTCTCAAATCGCCTTGAGGATGGTTTCCATGAGTTTGAGGAACCATTGTTTAATCCCCTTTTGTGTAAACTCTTTCTCTTCAATTGTTGTTCGACTTTGATAGCTTGATGTACCATATCTTGCAGCTCAACATAATATTGCATTTCCACCACGTCAGCTATCTCATGGTTTAAACCATGCAAAAATCTTGCCATTGTTGCCTCTCTATCTTCCTCCATATTTGCTCGAATCATCGCAATCTCCATCTCCTTGAAGTATTCGTCGACGCTTCTTGATCCTTGGGTAAGCCTTTGGAGTTTATTGAACAACTCCTGGTGATAGTGGCTGGGAACAAATCGTCGTCGCATGATCGCTTTCATTTCATCCCAAGACTCCATAGGGCGTTCGTGATTTCATTTCCTTTCCTTCAGCAACTGATCCCACCATATTATAGCATAATCAGTAAATTCGACAGCAGCAAGTCGTACCTTTTTCATCTCAGAGTAATTATGACAGTAAAAAACCATCTCCATCCTCTTTTCCCATTCAAGATACGCTTCTGGATCTGTTTTTCCTTGAAAAGAGGGTATCTTCAACTTGATATTATCTAGGTTGTCATCAACTCGGGGTCGTTCTCTATGAGCATATCGATCGAACTCCTCGGGTTCTTGTGGATCAAAACGTCTTGGCTGAAAGCTTTGAGGTCGCTGTTTAGTAGGGGTATGTTGACGCGAACCTCTGACTCCTTCTTCCAATTGATCAATTCGCTCATGAAGCGGTTCCAACTCGGACTTCAGCATTCGTCTCATTTCGCTTATTATGGCTTGCATTTGTAAATTTGGAATCGATTGTTGGGAATCTTCTTCATTTGGCGTATCTCCTCGTCGCTGTGTCATGAGTTCCTACAAATGATAAAATTAACAGAAGAACGTTGCAAACGCTCACTCACGTATTTCTCTCAATCACTTGTGTTTTCACACTCAATTGGCTTTTTCTTAAAGATTCAAACACTCTTGCATTTTTCCTCTCGAAGGACTTCTTTCAATCTAAATTGAACTTTAAAAATAAATCGTTTTTACGAAGCAGTTCAACTTGAGGAACAATCAAGACAAATCAATAAAGGTTTTCAAAAAGTAATTCCAAAGAATTTAAGTGAGAAGAAAGAAATTAAGATGGAATGAAGTAATAGACTTAGATAGAGCAGAATAAGAATGAGATATAAGATAGAATTGTGTGCCCTCTTTTTTTCTTTTGCCTTTTTTTTCATGAATTTTTTTCTGCTCTTTTTTTCAGCACGAACTTTTTTTGCTCTTTTTCTTTGGCACGAATTTTTTCTTCGCTCTTTGAAGAGAAGATAGATAGAAAAAAATGATAATTTTTTTTATAGAGAATTGAAATAGGTAGACAAGATAAAAATAAGAACTAGATAAAAAAAATGGTATGGAACTTTCCGTGCAACCGTGTACTCTGATACCAACTGATGCGAACCTCGCCAATATGCTAACGACACCCTATACCAAATATGGCAACGATCCCAAGACTTTCACGACGCAAGTGCGAAAAGATGGAATATACCTTGTTTATGTGAGAAACAAGGTATGAGATATGTAGACGCCACACCCAAATCCTCTAAGAAGAACTCTTAGAAAACCCCGGGTGATAAGTCTTGATTGCTTGAACGCCACAGGTAAAAATCTGATAAGTTCAAAAGCTCTTTTAAGATAGAAAGAAGACAAAACCTCACAAGATATAAATTCCAAAGTGTGTCTCTCCAATGCTGTGGAGTATGCCTTTTATAGGCTCAGAAAACAACCGAATAACCCACATAATGAGGAAAAAATCTATTATGGTTATAAGCTAACCTTATCTAATCTGACTACTTAATATTATCCTAAGAGATTTATTATATTTATAAATCTCTCCTTATTAATTAAATCTGGACCTTCTCTTAGGCTCATCTTGCGCTCTTCATTTGTGCTTCTATTTTAATATTAAGCAATCTCTTTAATCAGCCCATATAAAGCTTTTTTGAATCTTTTAGCCATTGACCTTGTGATTGGGCCCTCTTGTAGACTCAAATGATTATTCATCTATTTTGGTGTTGAACTGTTCAGCTCCATTGCAGGTTCGGTTGATTGCACTTGTGAATTCGTAGTCTCTTTAGTCGGATTCACATCAGAAATGATCAAAAACCCTATAAAACCCTAATAAACACTAATAAACCTTAAGAAACGGTAAGAAATGCTACGAAACCCTAGTAAACTATAAGAAAAGCTAAGAAACCCTAGGAAATGATATGAAACCCCAATAAATCCTAATAAATGCTAAGAAACCGTATAAAATCATACAAAAAAACCCAAATAAACGCTAAGAAAGCCTATGAAACGATTAGAAACCCTATAAATGCTAAAAAAACACTAAAAATACTAAGAAACAATACCAAACATTTAAAAAAACCCTAAGAATCCCTAAGGAATGCTAAAAAAAGGTTATGTAAATGCAAAAAAAAAACCCTAAGAAATACTAACAACCCTAAGAAAAGCTAAAAAATGCTAAGACACATTAAGAAACCCAATAAAACCCAAAGAAACCCCACAAAACCCTTAGAAACACTAAAAAAAACCCATGCAAATATAGAGAAACGCTAAGTAACACTATAAAACCCTAAAATACAGTATGAAACCCCAAGAGACGCTAAAAAAAATTCTAATAATGGCTCAGAAACGCTCAGAAACACTATGAAACCATAAAAAACGCTAATAAACCATAAGAAACGCTAGTAAACACTAGTAAAGGATAAAAAAAAAAGCTAATAAACACAAAAAAAATGCTAAGAAACGCTTAAAAAACACTAAAAAGTGCCAGGAAACTCTATCAAACGCTAAGAAACCCTAAGGATCCCTAATAAATAATAAAAAAGTCTAAGTAAACACTAAAAAACCCCAAGAAAAGCTAAGAACCCTAAGAAACACTAAAAAAACGCTCTGACACGCTAAGAAACCCTACAAAACCCTCTAAAACACTAACAAACCCTACAAAACCCTTGAAAACACTAAGAAACCCTACAAAACCCTCGAAAACACTGACAAACCCTAAGAAATGCTAAGAATGGCTAAGAAACGCACAAAAACCCTATGAAACCCAAAAAAATGTTAAGCAAACACTTAGAACCCTAAGAAACACTAAGAAACGTGAAGACACTCTAAAAAAACCCTACAAAACCCAATGAAACGCTAAGAAATCTTAAGAAATGCTAAAAAACCCTAAAAAATACTAAGAAACCCTAAAACACATTAAGAAACTCCAAGAAACAGTAAAAAATGGAAAGTATCGCTAAAAAAACACAATGAAATGCTAAAACACACTAAGAAACCCAATAAAACACAAACACATGCTAAGAAACCCTAAGAAACGCTAAGAAACCCTAATGAAATGATAAGAATCGATAAGAAACGGTAAGAAATGCTACGAAACCCTAGTAAACGATAAGAAAAGCTAAGACACCCAAGTAAATGATAAGAAACCCTAATAAATCCTAAGAAACGCTAAGAAACCGTATAAAATCATACAAAAAAACCCAAAGAAACGCTAAGAAAGCCTAATAAATGTTTAGAAACCCTAAAAATGCAAAAAAAAACACTAAAAATGCTAAGAAATATTACCTAACATTAAAAAAAACCCTAATAATCCCTAAGGAATGCTAAAAAAGGCTATGTAAACACAAAAAAAAAACCTTAAGAGATGCTAAGAACCCTAAGAAGCGCTAAGACACCCTAAGAAACCCAATAAAACCCACAGAAACCCTACAAAACCCTTGGAAACACTAAAACACCCATGCAAATGCAGAGAAACGCTAAAATACAGTATGAAACCCCAAGAGACGCTTACAAAATGCTAATAATGGCTCAGAAACGCTCAAAAACACTATGAAACCATAAAAACGCTAATAAACCCTAATAAACCTTAAGAAACGCTAGGAAACGAAACCATAAAAAACACTAATAAACCCTAATAAACCTTAAGAAACGCTAGGAAACCCTAGTAACTGATAAAAAGAAGCTAAGAAACCCAAAACAATGCTAAGAAACGCTTAAAAAACACTAAAAATGCTACGAAACTCTATCAAACACTAAGAAACCCTAAGGATCCCTAATAAATAATAAAAAAGGCTAAGTAAACACTAAAAAACCCTAATAAATGCTAACAACCCAAAGAAACACTAAAAAAATACTAAGACACTCTAAGAAACCCTACAAACCCTTGAAAACCCTAAGAAATGCTAAGAATGGCTAAGAAACGCTCAAAAACCCTATGAAACCCAAAAAAATGCTAAGCAAACACTAAGAACCCTAAGAAACGCTAAGACACTCTAAAAAACCCAACAAAACCCAAGGAAACGCTAAGAAATCTTAAAAAATGCTATGAAACCCTAAAAAATATTAAAAAATGCTAAAAAATGCTAAGAATCGCTAAAAAACCCCATGAAACGCTAAAACACACTAAGAAACCCAATAAAACACAAACACATGCTAAGAAACCCTACAAAAACCTCGGAAACGCTAAGAAAACCTAAGAAATGATAAGAATCGATAAGAAACGGTCAAAAACCCTATGAAACCCCTATAAATCATAAGAAACACTAAGAAACCGTATACAATCATACAAAACCCTAGTAAATGATAAAAAAAGCTAAGAGACCCTAGGAAATGATAAGAAACCCCAATAAATCCTAAGAAATGGTAAGAAATGCTACGAAACCCTAGTAAACCATAAAAATAGATAAGAAAACCTAGAAAATCATAAGAAACACCAATACATCCTCAGAAACACTAATAAATCGTATAAAATCAATCAAAAAAACCCAAAGAAATGCTAAGAAACACTAAGAAACCATAAAAAACTCTAATAAACCCTAATAAACCTTTAGAAACGCTAGGAAACCCTAGTAAACGATAAAAAAAAGCTAACAAACCCAAAAAAATGTTAAGAAATGCTTAAAAAACACTAAAAAAGTGCTAAAAAAACCCTATCAAACACTAAGAAACCCTAAGGATCTATAATAAATAATAAAAAAGGCTAAGTAAACACTAAAAAACCCTAAGAAATGCTAAGAACGCTAAGACACTCTAATAAAACCTACAAAACCCTCGAAAACACTAAGAAACCCTAAGAAATGCTAAGAATGGCTAAGAAATGCTCAAAAACCCTATGAAACCCAAAAAAATGTTAAGCAAACACTTAGAACCCTAAGAAATACTAAGAAACATTAAGACACTCTAAAAAACCCTACAAAACCCAAGGAAACGCTAAGAAATCTTAAGAAATGCTAAAAAAAACCCTAAAAAATACTAAGAAACCATAAAACACATTAAGAAACCCTAAAAAACACTAAAAAAATGCTAAGTATCGCTAAAAAAACCCTATGAAACGCTAAAACACACTAAGAAACCCAATAAAACACAAACACATGCTAAGAAACCCTACAAAACCCTCGGAAACGCTAAGAAACCCTAAGAAATGCTAACAAACGATAAAGAAATGATAAGAATCAATAAGAGACAGTAAAAAAAACCCTATGAAAACCTAATAAACACAAATAAACCTTAAGAAACGGTAAGAAATGCTACGAAACCCTAGTAAACGATAGAAAAAGCTAAGAAACCCTAGGAAATGATAAGAAACCCAAATAAATCCTAAGAAATGCTAAGAAACCGTATACATTGATACAAAACCCTAGTAAACGATAAGAAAAGCTAAGAAACCCAAGGAAATGATAAGAAACCCCAATAAATCCTAAGAAATGCTACGAAACCCTAGTAAACGATAAAAAAAAAAAGCTATGAAACCCTAGGAAATGATAAGAAACCCCAATAAATCCTAAGAAATGCTAAGAAACCGTATAAAATCATACAAAAAAACACAAAAGAAATACTAAGAAAGCCTAACAAAAGTTTAGAAATCCTAAAAACGCAAAAAAACACTAAAAATGCAAAGAAACAATACCAAACGTTAAAAAAACCCTAATAATCCCTAAGGAATGCTAAAAAAAAGGCTATTTAAACGCAAAAAAAAACCCCTATGAAATGCTAAGAACCCTAAGAAATGCTAAAAAAATGCTAAGACACCCTAAGAAACCCAATAAAACCCAAAGAAACCCTAGTGAACGATAAAAAAAAGCTAAGAAACCCAAAAAAATGCATAGAAACACTTAAAAAACACTAAAAAGTGCTAAGAACCCTAAGAAACCCTACAAAACTCTTAGAAACACAAAAAACCCATACAAAAGCAGAGAAACGCTAAATAACGCTAAGAAACTCTAAAATACCGAATGAAACCCAAGGAGACGTTAAGAAAATTCTAAAAAATGGCTTAGAAATGCAAAAAAACATTATGAATCCATAAAAAATGCTAAAAAACCCTAATAAACCTTAAGAAACGCTAGGAAACCATAGTAAACGATAAAAAAAAGCTAAGAAGCCCAAAAAAATGCGTAGAAACGCTTAAAAAACACTAAAAAGTGCTAAGAAACTCTATCAAACGGTAAGAAACCATAAAAAAAACTCTAAAAATGCTAAGAAACAATACAAAACGTAAAAAAAAACCCTAAGAAACCCTAAGGAATGCTAAAAAAAGGCTATGTAAACAAAAAAAACCTAAGAAATGCTAAGAACCCTAAGAAACGCTAAAAAATGCTAAGAAACCCAATAAAACCCTTGGAAACACTAAAAAAACCCATGCAAATGTAGAGAAACGCTAAATAACGCTATGAAACCCTAAAATACAGAATGAAACCCAAGGAGACATTAAGAAAATTCTAAAAAATGGCTTAGAAATGCAAAAAAAAACATTATGAATCCATAAAAAATGCTAAAAAACCCTAATAAACCTTAAGAAACGCTAGGAAACCCTAGTAAACGATAAAAAAAAGCTAAGACACCCAAAGAAATGCTTAAAAAACACTAAAAAACGCTAAGAAACCCTAAGGATCCCTAATAAATAATAAAAAACCCTAAGAAATGCTAAGAACCCTAAGAAATGCTAAGAAAATGCTAAGACACTCTAAGAAACCCTACAAAACCCTCGAAAACACAAAGAAATGCTAAGAATGGCTAAGAGACGCTCAAAAACCCTATGAAACCAAAAAAAAATGCTAAGCAAATACTAAGAACCCTAAGAAACAGTAAGAAACGCTAAGACACTCTAAAAAACCCTACAAAATCCAAGGAAACTCTAAGAAACCCTAAAAAATACTAAGAAACCCTAAAAAGACATTAAAAAAACCCCTAGAAATGCTAAAAAATGCTAAGAATCGCTAAAAAAAACCTATAAAACGCTAAAACACACTAAGAAACCCAATAAAACACAAACACATGCTAAGAAACCCTACAAAACCCTCGAAAACGCTAAGAAACCCTAAGAAATGCTAACAAACAATAAAGAAAGGATAAGAAACGGTAAAAAAACCATATGAAAACCAAATAAACACAAATAAACCTTAGAAAATGGTAAGAAATGCTACGAAACCCTAGTAAACGATAAAAAAAGCTAAGAAACCCTATGAGACCCTAATAAACACTAATAAACGTTAAGAAACTGTAGGAAATGCTACGAAACCCTAGTAAACGATGAAATGATAAGAAACCTCTTTAAATCTTAAGAAACGCTAAGAAACCGTATAAAATCATACAAAAAAAACCAAAGAAATGCTAAGAAAGCCTAAGAAACATTTAGAAACCCTAGTAAATGATAAAAAAAAGCTAAGAAACCCTATGAAACACTAATAAATCTTAAGAAATGGTAAGAAACGCTACGAAACCCTAGTAAACGATAAAAAAAGCAATGAAAACCTAGAAAATGATAAGAAACCCCTATAAATCATAAGAAACACTAAGAAACCGTATACAATCATACAAAACCCTAGTAAACGATAAGAAAAGCTAAGGAACCCTAGGAAATGATCAAAAAAACCCAATAAATCCTAAGAAACGGTAAGAAATTCTACGAAACCCTAGTAAACGATAAAAAAAGCTAAGAAACCCTAGGAAATGATAAGAAACCCCAATAAAATGCTAAGAAATGCTAAGATACCATATACATTCATACAAAACCCTAGTAAACGATAAGAAAAGCTAAGAAACCCTAGGAAATGATAAACAAAAAAAGCTAAAAAAACCCAAAAAAATGCTAAGAAACGCTTAAAAATCACAAAAAAAAGTGCTAAGAAACCCGAAGGATCCCTAATAAATAAGAAAAAAGGCTAAGTAAACACTAAAAAACCCTAGCAACAGCTAAGAACCCTAAGAAACACTAAAAAAATGATAAGACACTCTAAGAAACCCTACATAACCCACGAAAACACTAAGAAACCCAAAGAAATGGTAAGAATGGCTAAGAAACGCTCAAAAACCCTATGAAACCCCAAAAAATGCTAAGCAAACACTAAGAACCCTAAGAAATACTAAGAAACGCTAAGACACTCTAAAAAACCCTACAAAACCTAAGGAAACGCTAAGAAATTTTAAGAAATGCTAAGAAACCATAAAAATTACTAAGAAACCCTAAAAAACATTAACAAACCCCAAGAAACGCTAAAAAATGCTAAGAATCGCTAAAAAAACCCTATGAAACGATAAAACACACTAAGAAACCCAATAAAACACAAACACATGCTAAGAAACCCTACAAAACCCTCGGAAACGCTAAAAAACCCTATGAAATGCTAAGAAACGATAAAGAAATGGTCAAAACCCCTATAAAACCCTAATAAACACTAATAAACCTTAAGAAACGGTAAGAAATGCTACGAAACCCTAGTAAACGATACGAAAAGCTAAGAAACCCTAGGAAATGATAAGAAACCCCAATAAATCCTAAGAAACGCTAAGAAACTGTATAAAATCATACAAAAAAACCCAAAGAAATGCTAAGAAAGCCTATGAAACATTTAGAAACCCTATAAATGCAAAAAAAAACACTAAGAATACTAAGAAACAATACCGAACGTTTAAAAAACCCTAAGAATCCCTAAGGAATGCTAAAAACAGGCTATGTAAACGCAAAAAAAAAAACCCTAAGAAATGCTAAGAACCCTAAGAAACGCTAAAAAATGCTAAGACACAATAAGAAACCCAATAAAATCCAAAGAAACACCACAAATCCTCGGAAACACTAAAAAACCCATGCAAATGTAGAGAAACGCTAAGTAACACTAAGAAACCCTAAAATACAGTATGAAACCCCAAGAGACGCTAAAAAATGCTAATAATGGCTCAGAAACGCTCAAAAACACTTTGAAACCATAAAAAACGCTAATAAACCATAAGAAACGCTAGTAAACCCTAGTAAAGGATAAAAAAAGCTAATAAACACAAAAAATGCTAAGAAACGCTTAAAAAACACCAAAAAGTGCCAGGAAACCCTATCAAACGCTAAGAAACCCTAAGGATCCCTAATAAATAATAAAAAAAAAGCTAAGTAAACAC
This sequence comes from Trapa bicornis, assembly GCA_030064425.1. Taxonomy (NCBI): domain Eukaryota; kingdom Viridiplantae; phylum Streptophyta; class Magnoliopsida; order Myrtales; family Lythraceae; genus Trapa; species Trapa bicornis. The sequence continues at coordinate 85,562 of CM057756.1, read as the reverse complement.
TAAAAAACCGTAAGAAGCACTAAAAAAATGCTCTGACACTCTAAGAAAACCTACAAAACCCTCGAAAACACTAAGAAACCCTAAGAAATGCTAAGAATGGCTAAGAAATGCTCAAAAACCCTATGAAATCCAAAAGAATGTTAAGCAAACACTTAGAACCCTAAGAAACAATAAGAAACGTGAAGACACTCTAAAAAACCCTACAAAACCCAAGGAAACGCTAAGAAATCTTAATAAATGCTAAAAAAACCCTAAAAAATACTAAGAAACCCTAAAACACATTAATAAACACTAAGAAACGCTAAAAAATGCTAAGTATCGCTAAAAAAACCCTACGAAACGCTAAAACACACTAAGAAACCCAATAAAACACAAACACATGATAAGAAACCCAATAAAACACAAACACAAGATAAGAAACCCAATAAAACACAAACACATGCTAAGAAACCCTACAAAACCCTCGAAAATGCTAAGAAACCCTAAGAAATGCTAAGAAACCATAATTAAATCATAAAAATCGATAAGAAACGGTCTAAAACCCTAATAAACACTAATAAACCTTAAGAAACGGTAAGAAATGATACGAAACCCAAGTAAACGATAAAAAAAGCTAAGAAACACTATGAAACCGTAATAAACACTAATAAACCTTAAGAAACGGTAAGAAATGCTATGAAACCCTAGTAAACGATAAAAAAACTAAGAAACCTTAGGAAATGATAAGAAACCCCAATAAATCCTAAGAAATGCTACGAAATCGTATAAAATTATACAAAAAAACCCAAAGAAACGCTAAGAAAGCCTAAGAAACGTTTAGAAACCCTAAAAACGCAAAAAAAAACCCTAAAAATAATGAAAAAACAAAACCAAATATTAAAAAAACCCTAATAATCCCTAAGGAATGCTAAAAAAAGGCTATGTAAATGCACAAAAAAAATCTAATAAAAGCTAAGACACCCTAACAAACCCAATAAAACCCAAATAAACCCTAAAAAACCCTCGGAAACACTAAAAAACCCATGCAAATGCAGAGAAATGCAAAATAACGCTAAGAAAGCCTAAAATACAGTATGAAACCCAAGAGACGCTAAAAAACATGCTAATAATGGCTCAGAAACGCTCAAAAACACTATGAAACCATAAAAAACGCTAATAAACCCTAATAAAACTGAAGAAACGCTAGGAAACCCTAATAAACGATAAAAAAAAATCTAAGAAACCCAAAAAAATGATATGAAACTCTTAAAAAACAAAAAAAAGTGCTATGAAACCCTATCAAATTCTAAGAAACCCTAAGGATCCCTAATAAATAATAAAAAAAGGCTAAGTAAACTCTAAAAAACCCTAAGAAACACTAAAATAATGCTAAGACACTCTAAGAAACCCTCGAAAACACTAAGAAACCCTAAGAAATGCTAAGAATGGCTAAGAAACACTCAAAAACCCTATGAAACCAAAAAAAATGATAAGCAAACACTTAGAATCCTAAAAAACACTAAGAAATGCTAAGACACTCTAAAAAACCCTACAAAACCCAAGGAAACGCTAGGAAATCTTAAGAAAAGCTAAAAAACCCTAAAAAATACTAACAAACCCTAAAACACATTAAGAAACCCCAAAAAATGCTAAGAATCACTAAAAAATCCTATGAAACGCTAAAACACACTAAGAAACCCAATAAAACACAAACACATGCTAAGAAACCCTACAAAACCCTCGGAAACGCTTAGAAACACTAAGATATGCTAAGAAATGATAAGAATAGATAAGAAACGGTCAAAAACCCTATGAAACCCTAATAAACACTAGTAAACCTTAAGAAAAGGTAAGAAATGCTACGACACCCTAGTAAACGATAAAAAAACCTAAGAAACCCAATGAAACCCTAATAAACACTAATAAACCTTAAGAAACTGTAGGAAATGCTACGAAACCCTAGTAAATGATAAAAAAAAGCTAAGAAACCCTATGAAATGATAAGAAACCCTAAGAAACGCTAAGAAATCGTATAAAATCATACAAAAAAACTCAAAGAAACACTAATAAAGCCTAAGAATCATTTAGAAACCCTAAGAACACTAAAAAAACACCAAAAATGCTAAGAAACAATATCAAACGTTAAAAAAACCCTAAGAATCCCTAAGGAATGCTAAAAAAAGGCTATGTAAACGCAAAAAAAAACCCCTATGAAATGCTAAGAACCCTAAGAAACGCTAAAAAATATAAGACACCCTAAGAAACCCAATAAAACCCAAAGAAACCCTACAAAACCCTCGGAAACACTAAAAAAACCCATGCAAATGTAGAGAAACGCTAAGTAACACTAAGAAACCCTAAAATACAGTATGAAACCCCAAGAGACGCTAAAAAAATGCTAATAATGGCTCAGAAACCCTAAAAAATACTATGAAAACATAAAAAACGCTAATAAACCCTAATAAACCATAAGAAACGCTAGTAAACCTTAGCGAACGATAAAAAAAACTAAGAAACCCAAAAAAATCCTAAGAAACTTTTAAAAAACACTAAAAAGTGCCAAGAAACCCTATCAAATGCTAAGAAACCCTAATAAATAATAAAAAATGCTAAGTAAACACTAAAAAACCCTACAAAATGCTAAGAACCCTAAGAGACACTAAGAAACGCTCTAACACTCTAAGAAACCCTACAAAACCCTTAAAAACACTAAGAAACCCTAAGAAATGCTAGGAATGGCTAAGAAACGCTTAAAAACCCTATGAAACCCAAAAAAATGCTTAGCAAACACTAAGAACCCTATGAAACGCTAAGACACTCTAAAAAAACCCTACAGAACCCATGGAAATGCTAAGAAATCTTAAGAAATGCTAAGAAATCCTAAAAAATAATAAGAAACCCTAAAAAACATTAAGAAACCCCCACGAACGCTAAAAAATGCTAGGAATCGCAAAAAATAACCCTATGAAATGCTAAAACACACTAAGAAACCCAATAAAACACAAACACATGTTAAGAAACCCTACAAAACCCTCGGAAACGCTAAGAAACCCTAAGAAATGCTAAGAAACGATAAAAAAATGCTAAGAATCAATAAGAAACGGTCAAAAATCCTATGAAACCTTAATAAACACTAATAAACCTTAAGAAACTGTAGGAAATGCTACGAAACCCTAGTAAACGATAAAAAATGCTAAGAAACCCTATGAAACCCTAATAAACACTAATACACCTTAAGAAACGGTGAAAAATGCTACGAAACCCTAGTAAACGATAAAAAATGCTAAGAAACCCTATGAAACCCTAATAAACACTAATACACCTTAAGAAACGGTGAAAAGCTATGAAACCCTAGTAAACGATAAGAAAAGCTAAGAAACCCTAGGAAATGATATGAAACCCCAATAAATCTAAAGAAACGCTAAGAAACCCTATAAAATCATACAAAAAACCCAAAGAAACGCTAAGAAAGCCTAAGAATTGTTTAAAAACCCTAAAAACGCTAAAAAAAATACTAAAAATGCTAAGAATCAATACCAAACGTTAAAAAAACCCTATGAATCCTTGAGGAATTCTAAAAAAAAGGCTATGTAAACGTAAAAAAAAAACCCTAAGAAATGCTAAAACACGCTAAGATACCCTAAAAAACCTAAAGAAACCCTACAAAACCCTCGAAAACATAAAAAAACCCATGCAAATGCAGAGAAACGCTAAGTAACGCTAAGAAACCCTAAAATACAGTATGAAACCCAAGATACGCTAAAAAAATGCTAATAATGGTTCAGAAACGCTTAAAAACACTATGAAACCAGAAAAACGCTAATAAACCCTAATAAACCATAAGAAACGCTAGTAAAACCTAGTAAATGATAAAAAAATGCTGAGAGACACAAAAAAATGCTAAGAAACACTTAAAAAACACTAAAAAGTGCCAAGAAACACTATCATACGCTAAGAAACCCTAAGGATCCTTATTAAATAATAAAAAAAAGGCTAAGTAAACACTAAAAAACCCTACAAAATGCTAAGAACCCTGAAAGACATTAAAAAAAAGGCTCTAACACTCTAAGAAACCCTACAAAACCCTACAAAACCCTCAAAAACTCTAAGAAACCTTAAGAAATGCTAAGAATGGATAAGAAACGCTAAAAAATGCTATGAAAACCAAAAAAATGCTAAGCAAACACTAAGAACCCTATGAAACGCTAAGACACTCTAAAAAACCCCTACAAAACCCAAGGAAACGCTAAGAAATCTTAAGAAATGCTAAGAAACCCTAAAAAATACTAAGAAACCCTAAAAAACATAAAGTAACCGCAGGAAACGCTAAGAAAATGCTAAGAACAGGAGAAACGCTAAGAAAATGCTAAGAATCGCAAAAAAAACAACCTATGAAACGCTTAAAACCACACTAAGAAACCCAATAAAACACAAACACATGCTAAGAACCACCTCACAAAACCCTCGGAAATGCCTAAGAAACCCTAAGAAATGATAAGAAACCGATAAAAAAAATGCTAAGAATCAATAAGAAACGGTCAAAAACCATATGAAACCCTAATAAACACTAATAAACCTTAAGAAACAGTAAGAAATGCTAGGAATAGCTAAGAAACGCTCAAAAACCCTATAAAACCCCAAAAAAATGCTAAGAAAACACTAAGAACCGTAAGAAACACTAAGAAACGCTAAGACAATCTAAAAAACCCAACAAAACGCTAAGAAAATCTTAAGAAATTCTAAGAAACCCTAAAAAATACTAAGAAACCCTAAAAGAAATTAAGAAACCCCAAGAAACTCTAAAAAATGCTAAGAATCGCTAAAAAACCCTATGAAACGCTAAAACACACTAAGAAACCCAATGAAACACAAACACATGCTAAGAAACCTACAAACCCTCGGAAACGCTAAGCAAATAATAAGAATCCTAAGAAATGATAAGACACTCTAAAAAACCCTACAAAACCTAAGGAAACGCTAAGAAATCTTAAGAAATGCCAAAAAACCCTAAAAAAATACTAAGAAACCCTAAAAAAACATTAAGAAACGCTAAAAAAATGCTAAGAATCGCTAAGAAAACCCTATGAAACGCTAAAACACACTAGAAACCCAATAAAACACAAACACATACTAAGAAACCCTACAAAACCCTCGGAAACGCTAAGAAACTCTAAAGAAATGCTAGGAAACAATAAAGAAATGATAAGAATCGATAAGAAACGGTGAAAAAACCCTATGAAACCCTAATAAACACTAATAAAACTTAAGTAATGCTACGAAACCCTAGTAAACGATAAAAAAGCTAAGAAACCTTAGGAAATGATAAGAAACCCCAATAAATCCTAAGAAATGCTAAGAAACCGTATAAAAGCATACAAAAAAACCCAAAGAAATGCTAAGAAAGCCTAAGAAACGTTTAGAAACACTAAGAAACCATAAAAAAAAACTCTAAAAATGCTAAGGAAACAATACCAAATGTAAAAAAAAACCCTAAGAATCCCTAAGGAATGCTAAAAAAAAGGCTATGTAAATGCAAAAAAAAACCCCTATGAAATGCTAAGAACCCTAAGAAACGCTAAAAAAATGCTAAGACACCCTAAGAAACCTCCCTACAAAACCCTCGGAAACACTAAAAAACCCATGCAAATGTAGAGAAATGCTAAGTAACACTAAGAAACCCTAAAATACATGTGAAACCCCAAGAGACGCTACAAAAAATGCTAATAATGGCTCAGAAACACTCACAACACTATGAAACCATAAAAAACGCTAATAAACCCTAATAAACATAAGAAATGCTAGTAAACCCTAGTAAACGATAAAAAAAAAAGCTAAGAAACCCAAAAAAAATACTAAGAAACGCTTAAAAAACACTAAAAAGTGCCAAAAAACCCTATCAAATGCTAAGAAACCCTTAGGATCCCTAATAAATAATAAAAAAGGCTAAGTAAACACTAAAGACCCTAAGAAATGCTAAGAACCCTAAGAAACACTAAAAAAACGCTAAGTGATGCGAACCTCGCCAATATGCTGACGACACCCTACACCAAATATGGCAACGATCTCAAGACGTTCACGACGCAAGTGCGAAAAGATGGAATATACCTTGTTTATGTGAGAAACAAGGTATGGGATATGTAGACGCCACACCCAAATCCTCTAAGAAGAAGTTTTAGAAAACCTCGGGTCATAAGTCTTGATTGCTTGAACGCCAAAGGTTAAAAACTTGATAAGTTCAAAAGCCCTTTCAAGATTGAAAGAAGATAAAAACCTCACAAGATATAAATTCCAAAGTGTATCTCTCCAATGCTGTGGAGTATGCCTTTTATAGGCTCAGAAAACAACCGAATGACTCACATAATGAGGAAAAAATCTATTATGGTTATAAGCTAACCTATCTAATCTGACTACCTAATATTATCCTAAGAGATTTATTATATTTATAAATCTCTCCTTATTAATTAAATATGGACCTTCTCTTAGTCTCATCTTGGGCTCTCTCATTTGTGCTTTCTATTTGAATATTCACCAATCTCTTTAATCAGCCCATATAAAGCTTTTTTGAATCTTTTAGCCCTTGACCTTGTGATTGGGCCCTCTTGTAGACTCAAATGATTATTCATCTCTTTTGGTGACGAACTGTTCAGCTCCATTGCAGGTTCGTTGATTGGACTTGTGAATTCGTAGTCTCTTTAGTCGGATTCACATCACTAAGACACTCTAAGAAAACCCTACAAAACCCTCGAAAACACTAAAAAAACACTAAGAAATGCCAACAATGGCTAAGAAACGCTCAAAACTTCTATGAAACCCAAAAAAAATGCTAAGCAAACAATAAGAATCCAAAGAAATGCTAAAACACTCTAAAAAAACCCTACAAAACCTAAGGAAATGCTAAGAAATCTTAAGAAATGCCAAAAAAACCCAAAAAAATACTAAGAAACCCCAAGAAACACTAAAAAATGCTAAGAATCGCTAAAAAAAACCCAATGAAACGCTAAAAACACGCTAAGAAACCCCAATAAAACACAAACACATGCTAAGAAACCTAAGAAATGCTAAGAAATGATATGAATCGATAAGAAACGGTCAAAAACCCTATGAAACCTAATAAACACTAATAAACTTTAAGAAACGGTAAGAAATGCTACAAAAAACCCTAGTAAACGATAAAAAAAGCTAAGAAACCCTATGAAACACTAATAAACCCCAATAAACCTTAAGAAATGGAAAGGAAATGCTACGAAACCCTAGTAAACGATAAAAAAAGATAAGAAACGCTAGGAAATGATAAGAAACCCCAATAAATCCTAAGAAACGCTAAGAAATCATATAAAATCAAACAAAAAAACCTAAAGAAACGCTAATAAAGCCTAAAAATGCAAAAAAAAACACCAAAAATGCTAAGAAACAATACCAAACGTTAAAAAAAACCCTAATAATCCCTAAGGAATACTACAAAAAGGCTATATAAATGCAAAAAAAAACCGTAAGAAACGCTAAAAAACGCTAAGACACCCAAAGAAACCCAATAAAACCCAAAGAAACCCTACAAAACCCTCAGAAACACTAAAAAACCCATGCAAATGGAGAGAAACACTAAATAACGCTAAGAAACCCTAAAATACAGTATGAAACCCCAACAAACGCTAAAAAATGCTAATAATGGCTTAGAAACACTGAAAAACACTATGAAACCATAAAAAATGCTAATAAACCCTAATAACCTTAAGAAACGCTAGGAAACCCTTGTAAATGATAAAAAAAAAACTAAGAAACCCATAAAAAAGCTAAGAAACCCTATCAAACGCTAAGAAACCCCTAAGGATCCCTAATAAATAATAAAAAAGGCTAAGTAAACACTAAAAAAACCCTATGAAATGCTAAGAACCCTAAAAAAATACTAAAATAATACTAAGACACTCTAAGAAACCCTACAAAACCCTCAAAAACACTAAGAAACCCTAAGAAATACTAAGAATGGCAAAGAAACGCTAAAAACCTTCATGAACCCAAAAAAATGCTAAGCAAACACTAAGAAACGCTAAGACACTCTAAAAACCCCTACAAAACCCAAGGAAACACTAAGAAATCTTAAGAAATGCTAAGAAACCCTAGAAAATACTAAAAAAAACCCCAGAAACGCTAAAAAATGCTAAGAAACGCTAAGATACCGTATACATTCATACAAAACCCTAGTAAATTATAAGAAAAGCTAAGAAACTCTAGGAAATGATAAACAAAAAAAGCTAAGAAACCCCAAAAAAATGCTAAGAAACGCTTAAAAATCACAAAAAAGTGCTAAGAAACCCTATCAAATGCTAAGAAACCCGAAGGATCCCTAATAAATAATAAAAAAGGCTAAGTAAACACTAAAAAAACCCTAGGAACTGCTAAGAACCCTAAGAAACACTAAAAAAAATGATAAGACACTCTAAGAAACCCTACATAACCCTCGAAAACACTAAGAAACCCAAAGAAATGGTAAGAATGGCTAAGAAACGCTCAAAAACCCTATGAAACCCAAAAAAATGCTAAGCAAACACTAAGAAACCTTAAAAGTTTTAAGAAAGATAAATTGTTTGAGAATTTTAAGATATTTATCATTTGTTCGGATAAACTTCTATTTTCTGGATATGTTATAAGTTTGAAGGGATTCCCATTGACAAGGAATTAAGGTAATTCAAGATTGGCAAACACCTTACTTGGTAAGTCAGGAAGAAGATCAATTTCATATTGTAATGAAAGTTCAGCAGAGTAGCCCTCAAGCTGAATGAGTATCATGCAAGGTGGGTAGAATTCATTTATACATCTGGTTATGTGATCAAGTGTAAGCAAGGTATGAAAAATGTAGTTTCTCATACATTATCTGAAAGGTACATTTTGTTTACAATCATTGACACTAAATTGCTTAATTTTTCTTGGAATACTGTGTTGGTTACAAAACTTCTATTTTCAACTGCATGTTTACCACATGTTGTGTTTGCATATAATCGTTATATTTATTCAGTAACTAGTTATCACCAATGGAGATTATCTATGGTTTTAATCCATTGGATAGAAAACAGCAGACTTAAGAAAAATATTAATCTTTACAACAAGAGTTTTCATGAAAGTTGTTTTTGATCTAGGGATTTGGGTTAGTTTTACATATGAGGAATGAACGGTTTATGAAAAGAAAACTATCAAAATTTCTTAGATTAGAGGGATTATTTAAAGTGTTAAAACTCAGTAATAATAATTACAATAGGAAGTTATCTAGCAAATATATTGTTAGTAATGGCATAAATATTTATAAGTTAATGTCTTTTGATATAGGTGATGAAGGAAAAGAAGATTTGAGGACAAATCATTTTCAAGAGGGGGAGAATGATGTGAATCCGACTAAAAGTGATGTGAATCCGACTAACTACAAATTCACAAGTCCAATCAAACCGAACCTGCAATGGAGCTGAACAGTTTGCCACCAAATGGAGATAAATAATCATTTGAGACTGCAAGAGGGCCCAATCACAAGGTAAAGGGCTAAAAGATTCAAAGCATCTTTATATGGGCTAATTAAAGAGATTGCTAAATATTCAAATATAAGCCCAAATGAAGAGCCCAAGATGAGCCCAAGAGAATGTCCAGATTTAATTAATAAGGAGAGATTTATAAATATAATAAATCTTTTAGGATAATATTAGGTAGTTCAGATTTTTAAATTAGTTATTAAAATATTCTAGATATTTAAATTATATATTATTAGCTTAAAACCATAATAGATTTTTTTCCTCATTTTGTAGTCCATTCGGTTGTTTTCTGAGCCTATAAAAGGCATACTCCACAGCATTGGAGAGAAACACTTTGGAATTTCAATCTTGTAAGGTTTTGTTTTCTTTCTATCTTGAAATAGCTTTTTTTGAACTTATAAGGTTTTTACCTGTGGCGATCAAGCAATCAAGACTTATCACCCGAAGTTTTCTAATAGTTCTTCTTAGAGGATTTGGGTGTGGCGTCTACATATCCCATACCTTATTTCTCACATAAACAAGGTATATTCCATCTTTTCGCACTTGCTTCGTAAAAGTCTTGGGGTCTTTGCCATATTTGGTGTAGGGTGTTGTCAGCATATTGGTGAGGTTCGCATCACTAAGAAACCCTACAAAACCCCTTGAAAATACTAAGAAACCCTAAGTAATGCTAAGAAACGCTTAAAAACCCTATGAAACCCAAAAAAATGCTAAGCAAACACTAAGAACCCCTAAGAAACGCTAAGACACTCTAAAAAACCCTACAAAAACCCTACAAAAACCCAAAGAAATGCTAAGGAAAGCCTAAGAAAACGTGCAGAAACCCTAAAAACGCTAAAAAAAAATACTAAAAATGCTAAGAAACAATACCAAACATTAAAAAAAAACCCTAAGAATCCCCAAGGAATGGTAAAAAAAAAAAGGCTATGTAAACACAAAAAAAAACCCTAAGAAATGCTAAGAACCATAAGAAACGCTAAAAAACGTCTAAGACACCCTAAGAAACCTAATAAAACCCAAAGAAACCCTACAAAACCCTTGGAAACACTAAAAATCCCAATGCAAATGTAGAGAAACGCTAAATAACGCTAAGAAACCCTAAAATACAGTATGAAACACCAAGAGACGCTAAAAAAATGCTAATAATGGCTCAGAAACGCTCAAAAACACTATTAAACCATAAAAAACGCTAAATAAACCCTAAATAAATCTTAAGAAACGCTAGGAAATTCTAGTAAACGATAAAAAAAAGCCAAGAAATCCAAAAAAATGCGAAGAAACGCTTAAAAAACACTAAAAAGTGCTAAGAAACCCTATCAAAAGCTAAGAAACCCTAAGGATCCCTAATAAATAAAAAAAGCTAATTAAAAACTAAAAAACCCTAAGAAATGCTAAGAACCCTAAGAAATACTAAAAAAATCGCTAAGACACTCTAAGAAACCCTACAAAACCCTCGAAAACACTAAGAAACCCTAAGAATTGCTAAGAATGGCTTAGGAACGGTCAAAAACCCTATGAAACCCAAAAAATGCTAAGCAGTCACTAAGAAACACTAAGAAACACTAAGAAATGCTAAGACACTCTAAAAAACCCTACAAAACCCAAGGAAATGCTAAGACATCTTAAGAAATGCTACGAAACCCTAAAAAATACTAAGAAATCCTAAAAAATATTAAGAAACCCCAAGAAACGCTAAAAAATGCTGAGAATCGCTAAAAAAACCCTATGAAACGCTAAAAACACACTAAGAAACCCATTAAAACACAAACACATGCTAAGAAACCCTACAAAACCCTCGGAAACGCTAAGAAACCCTAAGAAATGCTAAGAAACGATAAAGAAATGATAAGAATCGATAAGAAATGGTCAAAAACCCTATGAAACCCTAATAAACACTAATAAACCTTAAGAAACGGTAAGAAATGCTACGAAACCCTAGTAAACTATAAGAAAAGCTAAGAAACCCTAGGAAATGATAAGAAACCCCAATAAATCCTAAGAAACGCTATGGAACTGTATAAAATCATACAAAAAAGCCAAAGAAACGCTAAGAAAGCCTAAGAAACATTTAGAAACACTAAAAACGCTAAAAAAACACTAAAAATGCTAAGAAACAATACCAAACGTAAAAAAACCCTAATAATCCCCAAGGAATGCTAAAAAAAGGCTATGTAAACGCAAAAAAAAAACACCCAAAGAAATGGTAAGAACCCTAAGATACGCTAAAAAAATGCTAAGACACCCTAAGAAACCAAATAAAACCCAAAGAAACACTAATAAAATCGATGCAAATGCAGAGAAATGCTAAAAAACGCTAAGAAACACTAAAATACTGTATAAAACCCCAAGAGACGCTAAAAAAATGTTAATAATGGCTAAGAAATGCTCAAAAACACTATGAAACCATAAAAAAGGCTAATAAACCCTAATAAGCCTTAAGAAACGCTAGAAAACCCTAGTAAATGATAAAAAAAAAGCAAAGAAACCCAAAAAAATGCTAAGAAACGCTTAAAAAACACTAAAAAGGGTTAAGAACCCCTATCAAACACTAAGAAAATCCCAAGGATCCCTAATAAATAATAAAAAAAGGCTAAGTAAACACTAAAAAACCCTAAGAAACACTAAAAAAATGCTAAGACACTCTAAGAAACCGTACAAAACCCTCGAAAACACTAAGAAAACCTAAGAAATGTGGAGAATGGCTAAGAAACGCTCAAAAACCCTATGAAACCCAAAAAAATGCTAAGCAAACACTAAGAACCCTAAGAAATGCTAACACACTCTAAAAAACCCTACAAAACCCAAGGAAACACTAAGAAATCTTAAAAATGCTAAGAAACCCTAAAAAATACTAAGAAACCCTATAAATTCTAAGAAACGCTTAAAAACACTAAAAAGTGCTAAGAAACCCTATCAAACGCTAAGAAACCCTAAGGATCCCTAATAAATAATAAAAAAAGGCTAAGTAATCACTAAAAAACCCTAAGAAATGCTAAGAACCCTAAGAAACACTAAAAAAATGCTAAGACACTCTAAGAAACCCTACAAAACCCTTGAAAAAACTAAGAAACCTTAAGAAATGCTAAGAATGGCTAAGGAACGGTAAAAAAACCCTATGAAACCCAAAAAAATGCTAAGCAAACACTAAGAACCCTAAGAAACACTAAGAAATGCTAAAACACTTTCAAAAACCCTAAGAAACACTAAAAAAACGATAAGACACTCTAAGAAACCCTACAAAACCCTCGAAAACACTAAGAAAACCTAAGAGATGCGGAGAATGGCTAAGAAACGCTCAAAAACCCTATGAAACCCAAAAAAAATGCTAAGCAAACACTAAGAACCCTAAGAAATACTAAGACACTCTAAAAACCCTACAAAACCCAAGTAAACGCTAAGAAAAGTAAGAAACCCTAAAAAATACTAAGAAACACTAAAAAACATTAAGAAACCCCAAGAAATGCTAAAAAATGCAAAGAATCGCTAAAAAACCCTATGAAACTCTAATACACACTAAGAAACCCAATAAAACACAACACACATGCTAAGAAACCCTACAAAACCCTAGGAAACGCTAAGAAACCCTAAGAAATGCTAAGAAACTATAAAGAAATGATAAGAATCGATAAGAAATGGTCAAAAACCCTATGAAACCCTAATAAACACTAATAAACCTTAAGAAACGGTAAGAAATGCTACAAAATCCTAGTAAACGATAAGAAACGTTAAGAAACCCTAGGAAATGATAAGAAACCCCAATAAATCCAAATAAACGCTAAGAAACCGTATAAAATCATACAAAAAAACCCCAAGAAACGCTAAGAAAGCCTAAGAAACGTTTAGAAACCCTAAAATGCTAAAAAAAACACAAAAAGTGCTAACAAACAATAACCAAACGTTAAAAAAAACCATAAGGATACCTAAGGAATGCTAAAAAAAGGCAATGTAAACGCAAAAAAAAACCCTAAGAAATGCTAAGAACCCTAACAAACGCTAAAAAATGCTAAGACACCCTAAGAAACCCAATAAAACCCAAAGAAACCCTACAAAACCCTACAAAACACTAAAAAACCCATGCAAATGTAGAGAAATGCTAAATAACGCTAAGAAACCCTAAAATACAGCATGAAACCCCAAGAGATGCTAAAAAAAATGCTAATAATGGCTCAGAAACGCTCAAAAACACTATGAAACCATAAAAAACGCTAATAAACCCTAATATACCTTAAGAAACGCTACGAAACCATAGTAAACGATAAAAGAAAAGCTAAGAAACCACAAAAAATGCTAAGAAACACTTAAAAAACACTAAAAAATGCTAAGAAACCCTAAGGATCCCTAATAAATAAAAAAAAGGCTAAGTAAACACTAAAAAACCCTATGAAACACTAAAAAAATGCTAAGACACTCTAAGAAACCCTACAAAACCCTCGAAAACACTAAGAAAACCTAAGAAATGCGGAGAATGGCTAAGAAAAGCTCAAAAACCCTATGAAACCCAAAAAAATGCTAATCAAACACAAAGAACCCTAAGAAATGCTAAGACACTCTAAAAAACCCCTACAAAACCCAAGGAAACACTAAGAAATCTTAAGAAATGCTAAGAAACACTAAAAACCATTAAGAAACCCCAAGAAATGCTAAAAAATGCTAAGAATCACTAAAAAACCCTATGAAACGCTAAAACACACTAAGAAACCCAATAAAACACAAACACATGCTAAGAAACCCTATAAAACCCTCGGAAACGCTAAGAAACCCTAAGAAACCCTAAGAAATGCTAAGAAACGATAAAGAAATGATAAGAATCGATAAGAAACGGTCAAAAACCCTATGAAACCCTAATAAACACTAATAAACCTTAAGAAACGGTAAGAAATGCTACTAAACTCTAGTAAACGATAAGAAAAGCTAAGAAACCCTAGGAAATGATAAGAAACCCCAATAAATCCTAAGAAATCGTATGAAATCTTACAAAAAACCCAAAGAAACGCTAAGAAAGCCCAAGAAACGTTTAGAAACCCTAAAAAAAACACTAAAAATGCTAAGAAATAATACCAAACGTTAAGAAAAACACTAAAAATCCCTAAGGAATGCTAAAAAAAGGCTATGTAAACGCAAGAAAAACCCTAAGAAATGCTAAGAACCCTAAGAAATGCTAAAAAATGCTAAGACACCCTAAGAAACCCAATAAAACCCAAGGAAACCCTACAAAACCCTTGAAAAAACTAAAAAACCCAGGCAAATGCAGAGAAACGCTAAATAACGCTAAGAAACCCTAAAATACAGAATGAAACCCCAAGAGAAGCTAAAAAAAGCTAATAATGGCTCAGAAATGCTCAAAAACACTATGAAACCATAAAAAACGCTAATAAACCCTAATAACATTAAGAAACGCTAGGAAACCCTAGTAAACAATAAAAAAAATGCTAAGAAACGCTTAAAAAAACACTTAAAAGTGCTAAGAAACCTTATCAAACGCTAAGAAAACCCTAAGGATCCCTAATAAATAATAAAAAAGGCTAAGTAAACACTAAAAAACTCTAAGAAACACTAAAAAAATGCTAAGACACTCTAAGAGACCCTACAAAACCCTCGAAAACACTAAGAAAACTTAAGAAATGCAGAGAATGGCTAAGAAAAGCTCAAAAACCCTATGAAACCCAAAAAAAAATGCTAAGTAAGCACTAAGAACCCAAAGAAATGCTAAGACACTCTAAAAACCCTACAAAACCCAAGGAAACACTAAGAAATCTTAAAAATGCTAAGAAACCCTGAAAAATACTAAGAAACCCTAAAAAACATTAAGAAACCCCAAGAAACGCTAAAAAATGCTAAGAATCGCTAAAAAACCCTATGAAATGCTAAAACACACTAAGAAACCCAATAAAACACAAACACATGCTAAGAAACCCTACAAAATCCTCGGAAAACGCTAAGAAACCCTAAGAAATGCTAAGAATCGATAGGAAACCGTCAAAAACCCTATGAAGCCCTAATAAACACTAATAAACCTTAAGAAACGGTAAGAAATGCTATGAAACCCTAGTAAATGATAAGAAAAGCTAAGAACCCTAGGAAATGATAAGAAACCCAAATAAATCCTAAGAAACGCTAAGAAACCGTATAAAATTATACAAAAAAACCCAAAAAACGCTAAGAAAGCCTACCTAAGGAACAATACCAAACATTAAAAAAAAAAACCCTAAGGATCCCTAAGGAAAGCTAAAAAAAGGGTATGTAAACGCAAAAAAACCCTAAGAAATGCTAATAACCCTAAGAAATGCTAAAAAATGCAAAGACACCCTAAGAAACCCAATAAAACCCAAAGAAACCCTACAAAACCATTGGAAACACTGAAAAACCCATGCAAATGTAGAGAAACGCTAAATCACGCTAAGAAACCCTAAAATACAACTTGAAACCCCAAGAGACGCTAAAAAAAATGCTAATAATGGCTCAGAAACGCTCAAAAACACTATGAAACCATAAAAAACGCTAATAAACCTTTAGAAACGCTAGGAAATTCTAGTAAACGATAAAAAAAAGCTACGAAATCCAAAAAAATGCGAAGAAATGCTTAAAAAACACTAAAAAGTGCTAAGAAACCCTAAGGATCCCTAATAAAAAAAAAGCTAAGTAAACCCTAAAAAACCCTAAGAAATGCTAAGAACCCTAAGAAATACTAAAAAAATTGCTAAGACACTCTAAGAAACCCTACAAAACCCTCGAAAACACTAAGAAACCATAAGAAATGCTAATGAATGGCTAAGAAATGCTCAAAAAACCCTATGAAACCCAAAAAATATGTTAAGCAAACACTAAGAACCCTAAGAAACACAAAGAAATGCTAAGACACTCTAAAAAACTCTACAAAACGCAAGGAAACACTAAGAAATCTTAAGAAACCCTAAAAAATACTAAGAAACCCTAAAAAACATTAATAAACCCCAAGAAACACTAAAAAAATGCTAAGAATCACTAAAAAACCCTATGAAATGATAATACACACTAAGAAACCCAATAAAACACAGACACATGCTAAGAAACCCTACAAAATCATCAGAAATGCTAAGAAACACTAAGAAATGCAATGAAACAATAAAGAAATGATATGAATCGTTAAGAAACGATAAAAAACCCTATGAAACCCTAATAAAAACTAATAAACCTTAAGAAACGGTAAGAAATGCTACGAAACCCTAGTAAACGATAAGAAAAGCTAAGAAACCCTAGGAAATGATAAGAAACCCCAATAAATCCTAAGAAACGCTATGACCCCGTATAAAATCATACCAAAAAACCCAAAGAAATGCTAAGAAAGCCTAAGAAACATTTAGAAACACTAAAAACGCTAAAAAACACTAAAAATGCTAAGAAACAATACCAAACGTTAAAAAAAACCCTAATAATCCCCAAGGAATGCTAAAAAAGGCTATGTAAACAAAAAAAAACACCTAAGAAATGCTAATAACCCTATGAAACGCTTAAAAATGCTAAGAAACCCAATAAAACCCAAAGAAACCCTACAAAACCCTTGGAAAAACTAAAAAACCCAGTCAAATGCATAGAAACGCTAAATAACGCTAAGAAACCCTAAAATATAGAATGAAACCCCAAGAGGCGCTAAAAAAACCTAATAATGGCTCATAAACGCTCAAAAACACTATGAAACCATAAAAAATGCTAATAAACCCTAATAAGCCTTAAGAAATGCTAGGAAACCCTAGTAAACAATAAAAAAAGCAAAGAAACCCAAAAAAAATGCTAAGAAACTCTTAAAAAAACACTAAAAGTGCTAAGAAACCAGATCAAACGCTAAGAAAACCCTAAGGATCCCCTAATAAATAAAAAAAAGGCTAAGTAAACACTAAAAAACCCTAACAAACACTAAAAAAACGCTAAGACACTCTAAGAAAACCTACAAAACCCTCGAAAACACTAAGAAACCTTGTGAAATGCAGAGAATGGCTAAGAAACGCTCAAAAACCCTATGAAACCCAAAAAAATGCTAAGCAAACACTAAGAACCCTAAGAAATGCTAAGACACACTAAAAACCCTACAAAACACAAGGAAACGCTGAGAAATCTTAAGAAATGCTAAGAAACCCTAAAAAACATTAAGAAACCCCCGAGAAACCCTAAAAAATTATTAGAATCACTAAAAAACCCTATGAAATGCTAAAACACACTAAGAAACCCAATAAAACACAAACACATGCTAAGAAACCCTACAATACCCTCGGAAACGCTAAGAAACCCTAAGAAATGCTAAGAAACAATAATGAAATGATAAGAATCGATAAGAAACAGTCAAAAACCCTATGAAACCCTAATAAACACTAATAAACCTTAAGAAACGGTAAGAAATGCTACTAATCTCTAGTAAACGATAAGAAAAGCTAAGAAACCCTAGGAAATGCTAAAAATCCCTAAGGAATTATCATAACTACTAGAAAATCCCTAACGATAAGAAAACTCTAAAAATCCCTAAGGAATGCTAAAAAAAAGGCTATGTAAACGCAAAAAAACCCTAAGAAATGCTAAGAGGTAAACATAACCTACTAAAATTTGGAACAAAACGTCTATAAAAACTAGCTAATCCATGAAAATTTCCTTTATCAATTGAAATGCATTTTCTTGCTCATTACCCCATTTAAAAGGTACGTTTTTCTTTATAACAGTAGTAAGAGGTGCAACATAACTACTGAAATTTGGATCAAAACGTCTATAAAAACTACCTAATCCATGGAAACTTCTTACCTGACTTACCGAATTAGGTGTCGGCCAGTCGCGAATTGCCTTAATCTTTTCCTCATCAACTCCAATCCCTTCTGAACTTATAATATATCCAAGAAATACAAGTTTATCCGAATAAAAGACACATTTATTCAAGTTAGCAAATGACTTATGTTGCCTTAATGCTTCTAACACAGCTCTTAAATGTGCTACATGTTCATCCATGGTCTTGTTGTAGATTAGAATATCATCAAAATATACAACTAAAAATCTCCCAATAAAAGCACGTAATATATGATTCATTAATCTCATGAAAGTGCTTGGTGCATTAGTCAATCCAAAGGGCATAACTAACCATTAATATAATCCTTGTTTAGTTTTAAATGCAGTTTTCCATTCATCCCCTTCTTTTATTCGAATTTGATGATATCCACTCTTAAGATCTATTTTCAAAAATAAACAAGATCCATGCAACTCATCTATCATGTCATCCAAACGAGGAATAGGGTGGCAATACTTTACCGTGATGTTGTTGATGGCTCGACAATCAACGCACATTCGCCAAGTTCCATCCTTCTTAGGTACGAGTAGCACTAGCACATCACATGGACTCATACTCTCTCGAACATACCCATTTCCCATCAGCTCTAGGACTTGGCATTGAAGTTCCTTTGTTTCCTCAAGGTTCTATATGCTGGTCGGTTGGGAATTGTCGCTCCAGGGATGAAATCATTTTGATGTTCTATTCCTCGAATTGATGGCAAACCTGGTGGTATCTCATGAGGAAAGATATCCATAAATTCCTGCAAAATAATAATAATATTGCTAGGCAAAGATCCGACAAGATCGTTAGTACTCAAAAAGGCGTCCTTGTACGTAAGTACAATAAAAACCTGATGTGAAAGTAAAGCTCGCTTGATCTCACTTTTTCTTGCAATAAAATTGCTTTTACTCTCTTTTTTTCCACTTCTGGCTTTTCCCTCTTTTTTTTTCAACTCTGATATTTCTCCTTTATTTTTTTCTTCTATTTTCTATTTATTTGCCTTTTTCTTTTTCAGTTAATCCTCAAAAACTTTCCTTGGAGTCAATGGTACAAGAGATATTGGTCTCTCATTCATCACAAAAGAGTACCTTTTAGTGAATCCATCATGCATAACTTGACGATCAAACTGCCAAGGTCGTCCCAAAAGAATATGGCATGCATGCATTGGTACCACGTCACCCATATCACAACTCCCAAAACTCGTGATATTAAGTGTTTCCGATGCCAAGCTAGGGGTCACGTTGCAAGTCAATGCCCAAATAAGCGGGCAATGGTGATCAATGCTAATGGTGAGATTGAGACCGATGATGAAAAAGAAGATATCGATCCGGGGATGCCACCACTTGAAGATGCTGATGAATATGCAGAAGAAGGGGAATTGTTGGTTGCACGACGAACTCTCAGTGTTCAAGCCCAAGAAGAAGAAAACAATCAGCGTGAGAACTTATTTCATACTCGTTGTGTGAAAAATAAGGTTTGATGTGTTATTATAGATGGGGGAAGCTGCACTAATGTAACTAGCACTGAACTGGTGGAGAAATTGACATTACCAACCTTAAAGCATCCGAAGCCTTATCGACTACAATGGCTAAACGACCAAGGTGAACTCAAGGTAACCAAACAAGTGTTGGTTGCATTTTCTATTGGAAAATATCAAGATGAAATACTATGTGACGTGGTACCAATGCACGCGTGCCATATACTTTTGGGATGACCTTGGCAGTTTGATCGTCAAGTTATGCATGATGGATTCACTAATAGGTACTCTTTTGTGATGAATAAGAGACCAATATCTCTTGTACCATTGACTCCAAGGCAAGTTTTTGAGGATCAACTGAAAAAGAAAAAGGCAAATGAACAGAAATTAGAAGAAAAAAAGAAAGGAAAAATATCGGAGTTGAAAAAAGAGGGAAAAGCCAGAAGTGGAAGAAAAAGAGAGTAAAAGTAATTTTATTGCAAGAAAAAGTGAGATCAAGCGAGCTTTACTTTCACATCAGGCTCTTATTGTACTTATGTACAAGGACGCCTTTTTGAGTACTAACGATCTTGTCGGATCCTTGCCGAGCAATATTATTACTGTTTTGCAGGAATTTATCGATGTCTTTCCTGATGAGATACCACCAGGTTTGCCACCAATTCGAGGAATTGAACATCAAATTGATTTAATCCCTGGGGCGACGATTCCCAACCGACCAGCATATAGAAGTAACCCTGAGGAAACAAAGGAACTTCAACGCCAAGTCCTAGAGCTGATGGAAAAGGGGTATGTTCGAGAGAGTATGAGTCCATCTGCTGTGCCAGTGCTAGTTGTACCAAACAAGGATGGAACATGGCGAATGTGCGTGGATTGTCGAGCCATCAACAACATCACGGTAAAGTATCGCCACCCTATTCCTCGTTTGGATGACATGTTAGATGAGTTGCATGGATCTTATTTATTTTCGAAAATAGATCTTAAGAGTGGATATCATCAAATTCGAATGAAAGAAGGGGATGAATGGAAAACTGCATTTAAGACTAAACAAGGATTATATGAATGGTTAGTTATGCCCTTTGGATTGACTAATGCACCAAGCACTTTCATGAGATTAATGAATCATGTATTACGTGCTTTTATTGGGAGATTTGTAGTGGTATATTTTGATGATATTCTAATCTACAGCATGACCATGGATGAACATGTAGCACATTTAAGAGCTGTGTTAGAAGCATTAAGGCAATAGAAGTTATTTGCCAACTTGAATAAATGTGTCTTTTGTTTGGATAAACTTGTGTTTCTTGGATATGTTATAAGTTCAGAAGGGATTGGAGTTGACAAGGAAAAGATTAAGGCAATTCGCGACTGGCCGACACCTAATTCGGTAAGTCAGGTAAGAAGTTTCCATGGATTAGCTAGTTTTTATAGACGTTTTGTTCCAAATTTCAGTAGTTATGTTGCACCTCTTACTACTGTTATAAAGAAAAACATACCTTTTAAATGGGGTAATGAGCAACAAAATGCATTTCAATTGATAAAGGAAAAATTAACTAGTGCCTCATTGCTCTCATTGCCTAATTTTTCGAAAACATTTGAAATTGAGTGTGATGCATCAGGAGTAGGTATTGGAGGTGTATTAATGCAGGAAGGAAGACCAATTGCATATTTTAGTGAAAAGTTGAGTGGAGCAACCCTTAACTATCCTACCTATGATAAGGAGATGTATGCCCTAGTTCGAACTCTTCAAACATGGCAGCACTACCTATGGCCGAAAGAGTTTGTGATTCACACAGATCATGAATCTCTTAAACATCTCAAAGGACAACACAAGTTGAACAAACGCCATGCAAGGTGGGTGGAGTTCATTGAAACATTCCCATATGTGATCAAGTACAAACAAGGTAAGGAAAATATAGTTGCAGATGCTCTATCGCGAAGGTACGCTATGCTTTCAATGCTAGATTCTAAATTACTTGGTTTTGATTATATCAAGGATTTGTATGCAAATGATCCTGATTTCTGTGAAGTGTTTAAAGGTTGTCGAAGTGGTAGGTTTGGAAAATTTTATTTACAAAATGGATTTCTTTTTCGAGAAAATAAATTATGCATCCCTCAGTCTTCTTTGTGTGAGTTACTTGTTAGGGAAGCACATGGTGGAGGACTTATGGGACATTTTGGGGTAGCTAAAACTATGGCGATGATGCACGAGCATTTTTTTTGGCCCCACATGAAAAGGGATGTTGAGAAAATTTGTTCTCGATGCATTACATGTAAGGAGTCTAAGTCTAGGCAACAACCTCACGGCCTGTATGCTCCTCTTCCGATTCCTAATGCACCTTGGATTGATATTTCCATGGATTTTGTTTTAGGATTACCAAGAACTAAGAGGGGGAGGGATTCTGTGTTTGTGGTAGTTGATAGGTTTTCAAAAATGGCACATTTCATTCCATGTCATAAAACTGATGATGCATTGAATGTGGCTAATTTGTTCTTTAGAGAAGTTGTTAGACTGCATGGTATGCCTAGAACTATTGTTTCTGATCGTGATTCTAAATTCTTGAGTTACTTTTGGAAAACCCTATGGGGTAAATTGGGAACCAAACTGCTGCTTTCAACAACATGTCACCCACAAACTGATGGTCAAATAGAAGTAGTAAATAGGACATTAGGTACTTTATTACGTTCTATAATAAAAAAGAATTTGAAATCATGGGAAGATTGCTTACCACATGTTGAATTTGCTTATAATCGTTCTGTTCATTCTACAACTAAGTTTTCACCATTTGAGATTGTTTATGGTTTCAATCCATTAACCCCTCTAGATCTAAATCCACTTCTTGTAGGTGAATTTGTGAATTTTGATGGAAAGAGAAAAGCAGAGTTTGTGAAAGAACTGCACGAGAAGACAAAGATGCATATTGAACGGATGACTAAAGTTTATGAAAAACAAGCAAACAAGGGATGCAAAAGTGTCATTTTTGAACCTGGCGATTGGGTCTGGCTTCATATGAGGAAAAAACGATTTTCGGAACAAAGGCGATCAAAATTTCTTCCTAGAGGAGATGGACCATTTCATGTGTTGGAACACATTAATAATAATGCTTACAAGCTAGAGTTGCCTGGTGAGTATAGCGTTAATGAAAGCTTCAATGTTACTAATTTAATGCCCTTTGATGTAGGTGATGAAGAAATAGAAGATTTGAGGACAAATCATTTTCAAGAGGGGGAGAATGATGTGAATCCGACTAAAGAGACTACGAATTCACAAGTCCAATCAACCGAACCTGCAATGGAGCTGAACAGTTCGTCACCAAAAGAGATGAATAATCATTTGAGTCTACAAGAGGGCCCGATCACAAGGTCAAGGGCTAAAAGATTCAAAAAAGCTTTATATGGGCTGATTAAAGAGATTGCTGAATATTCAAATAGAAGACCAAATGAAGAGCCCAAGAGAAGGTCCAAATTTAATTAATAAGGTGAGATTTATAAATAAAATAAATCTCTTAGGATAATATTAGGTAGTCAGATTAGATAAGGTTAGCTTGTAACCATAATAGTTTTTTCCTCATTATGTGGGTAATTCGGTTGTTTTCTGAGCCTATAAAAGGCATACTCCACAGCATTGGAGAGACACACTTTGGAATTTATATCTTGTGAGGTTTTGTCTTCTTTCTATCTTGAAAGAGCTTTTGAACTTATCAGGTTTTTACCTGTGGCGTTCAAGCAATCAAGACTTATCACCCGGGGTTTTCTAAGAGTTCTTCTTAGAGGATTTGGGTGTGGCGTCTACATATCCCATACCTTGTTTCTCACAAAAACAAGGTATATTCCATCTTTTTGCACTTGCATCGTGAAAGTCTTGGGATCGTTGCCATATTTGGTGTAGGGTGTCGTCAGCATATTGGCGAGGTTCGCATCAGTTATTCAAATATAAGCCCAAATGAAGAGCCCAAGATGAGCCCAAGAGAAGGTCCAGATTTAATTAATAAGGAGAGATTTATAAATATAATAAATCTTTTAGGATAATATTAGGTAGTTCAAAATTTTAAATTAGTTATTAAAATATCCTAGATATTTAGATTAGATATGGTTAGCTTATAACCATAATAGATTTTTTTCCTCATTTTGTGGGCCATTCGACTATTTTCTGAGCCTATAAAAGGCATACTCCACAGCATTGGAGAGAGACACTTTGGAATTTCAATCTTGTAAGGTTTTGTTTTCTTTCTATCTTGAAAGAGCTTTTTTTGAACTTATCAGGTTTTTATCTGTGGTGTTCAAGCAATCAAGACTTATCACCCGAGGTTTTCTAAGAGTTCTTCTTAGAGGATTTGGGTGTGGCGTCTACATATCCCATACCTTGTTTCTCACATAAACAAGGTATATTCCATCTTTTCGCACTTGCGTCGTGAAAGTCTTGGGATCGTTGCCATATTTGGTGTAGGGTGTCGTCAGCATATTGGCGAGGTTCGCATCAGTTATTCAAATATAAGCCCAAATGAAGAGCCCAAGATAAGCCCAAGAGAAGGTCCAGATTTAATTAATAAGGAGAGATTTATAAATATAATAAATCTTTTAGGATAATATTAGGTAGTTCAAAATTTTAAATTAGTTATTAAAATATCCTAGATATTTAGATTAGATATGGTTAGCTTATAACCATAATAGATTTTTTTCCTCATTTTGTGGGCCATTCGGCTATTTTCTGAGCCTATAAAAGGCATACTCCACAGCATTGGAGAGAGACACTTTGGAATTTCAATCTTGTAAGGTTTTGTTTTCTTTCTATCTTGAAAGAGCTTTTTTTGAACTTATCAGGTTTTTATCTGTGGTGTTCAAGCAATCAAGACTTATCACCCGAGGTTTTCTAAGAGTTCTTCTTAGAGAATTTGGGTGTGGCGTCTACATATCCCATACCTTGTTTCTCACATAAACAAGGTATATTCCATATTTTTGCACTTGAATCGTGAAAGTCTTGGGGTCTTTGCCATATTTAGTGTAGGGTGTCGTCAGCATATTGGCGAGGTTCGCATCAGTTATTCAAATATAAGCCCAAATGAAGAGCCCAAGATGAGCCCAAGAGAAGGTCCGGATTTAATTAATAAGGAGAGATTTATAAATATAATAAATCTTTTAGGATAATATTAGGTAGTTCAAATTTTTAAATTAGTTATTAAAATATCCTAGATATTTAGATTAGATATGGTTAGCTTATAACCATAATAGATTTTTTTCCTCATTTTGTGGGCCATTCGGCTATTTTCTGAGCCTATAAAAGGCATACTCCACAGCATTGGAGAGAGACACTTTGGAATTTCAATCTTGTAAGGTTTTGTTTTCTTTCTATCTTGAAAGAGCTTTTTTTGAACTTATCAGGTTTTTATCTGTGGTGTTCAAGCAATCAAGACTTATCACCCGAGGTTTTCTAAGTGTTCTTCTTAGAGGATTTGGGTGTGGCGTCTACATATCCCATACCTTGTTTCTCACATAAACAAGGTATATTCCATATTTTTGCACTTGAATCGTGAAAGTCTTGGGGTCTTTGCCATATTTAGTGTAGGGTGTCGTCAGCATATTGGCGGGGTTCGCATCAGTTGGTATCAGAGCACTCGGTTGCACGGCAAGTTCCATCCCATCTTTTATATCTAGTTCTTTTTTTTTTTTATCTTCTCTACATATTTCTATTCTCTATAAAAGGAAAAAAATTCTCATCTTCTTCTATCTATTTTCTCTTTAGTAGGTTAAAAAAAAGGGAAAAAAAGAGCAAAAAAATATCATGCTAAAAAAAAGAGCAAAAAAAAAGAGAGGCACACAATTATAGCTTGAATTTCATTCTTAATCTGCTATATGTAGTCTACTTCATTCCATCTTAATTTCTTTCTTTATCTAAATTTTATTCTTCTCTAAGTCTAGTCGTACACCATACCTAAATTCTTATGGAATGGGTTTTTGAAAACCTTATTGATTTGTCTTGATTGTTAGTCAAGTTGAACTGCTTCGTAAAAATGATTTATTTTTAAAGTTCAATTCAGATTGAAAGAAGACATATGAGTGGAAAAAGGCAAGAGTGCTTTAAATCTATAAGAAAAAGCCATTTGAGTGTGAAACAAGAGTGCTTGAGAGAAATATGTGAGGAAGAGTTGCGAGGTTCTTTTCTTTCTAACAATTGTCAGGATCACAAGGCCCGACAACAAGGAAACACAATGAAAGAAGAGGTTCCATACCACCCATTCGAAACCTACAGTGGAAAGCAATGAAGAGAGAAATGGAACATATAGTGAAGTCTGAATTTGAGTCTCTTCATACTCGACTAGGTCAGTTGGAGGAAGGTGTGAGATGGCGTTCGCATCAACATATGCCCACTAAACAACGATGTTCGAGCTTTCAATCTAGATATTTTGATCTAGAAGAACTCGAGGAGTTAGATGATGTCAAAGTTAATCGCGACAACCTTAAGCTCAATTCCTTCAATCAACCTACTACTTGGAACAGACCATGGATTGATGATATCTTGGACAACCAATGTGAGAAGTTATTTCATACTCGTTGCTCTATGAACAATAAGGTTTGTTCTGTTATCATAGATGGGGAAAGCTGCACTAACTTTGCTAGCACCGAGCTTGTGGAGAAGTTGGCATTACATGCAATGAAGCATCCAAAGCCATATCAAATTCAAAGGCTGAATGATCGACCCAAACTCGAGGTAACCCAACAGGTGATAGTGTCCTTCTCTATTGGGAAATATCAAGATGAAATATTATGTGATGTAGTACCAATGCATGCATGTCATATTTTATTGAGAGAACCTTGGAAGTTAGATCGTCACGTTACATATGATAGATTAATAGATAGGTACTCATTCGTGATGAATAATAGATCAATATATCTTATACCTTTTACTTTACAACAAGTTTTTCAGGATCAGTTGAAAAAGATAAAGGCAAATGAAAAGAAAATAGCAGAAAGACAAGAGAGAAAAGCCATGATTGAAGAGGAAGAAATAAAAGGCAATATTGAAAAAGAAGAGAGAAAAATCAGAGAGAGAAAAGCCGAAATTGAAAATGATGAGAGAAAAGGCAATGTTGAAAAAAAAGAGAGAAAAGCCATAATACAAAGAAAAGAGAGTAAAAACAATTTTATGGAGAGAAAAAGTGAGATAAAGAGAGATACAATTCCATATCCTATCCTTATAGTACTTATGTACAAGGATTTCTATTTTACTAACGATATTGTCGGATATTTGCCGAGCATTAGTGTTTCTCTTCTGCAGGAATTCAAGAGTGTTATTACAAAGAAGATAACTCTTAGTTTGCCACCAGTTCAAGAAAACAAGTATCAAAGTCAACACCAAGTCCTAAAATTGATGGAAATGAGATATATACGTTAGAGCAAGCGACCATGTGTTGTACCCATGAAGGACAAAACTTGGCAAATATGCCTCAATTGTCGAGCCATTGACAATATCACTGTAAAGTATTGACAACAACTTTCTTATTTATATGATATGGTTATTGAGTTGCATAGATGCTATTTGTTTTCAAAATGTGGTCTTAAGAGTGAATATCATCAATTTCAAATTAAAGAAAAAGATGATTTGAAAACAACATCTGAAACAAAACCAGGTCTATATGATTGGTTAGTTGTGATTTTTGGATTGACTAGTGCCTATAGCACTATCATGATATTAATGAAGCATATCTTGCATGTTATCATTTTAAAGTTTGACTATATATATTTTGATGACGTCTTGGTATATGAACTTATGAAATATTTGAAAATGATGTTAAAAGTTTTAAGGAAAGATAAATTGTTTGAGAATTTTAAGATATTTATCATTTGTTCGGATAAACTTCTATTTTCTGGATATGTTATAAGTTTTGAAGGGATTCCCATTAACAAGGAAATTAAGGTAATTCAAGATTGGCAAACACCTTACTTGGTAAGTCAGGAAAGAAGATCAATTTCATATTGTAATGAAAAGTTCAGCAGAGTAGCCCTCAAGCTGAATGAGTATCATGCAAGGTGGGTAGAATTCATTTATACATCTGGTTATGTGATCAAGTGTAAGCAAGGTATGAAAAATGTAGTTTCTCATACATTATCTGAAAGGTACATTTTGTTTACAATCATTGACACTAAATTGCTTAATTTTTCTTGTAATACTGTGTTGGTTACAAAACTTCTATTTTCAACTGCATGTTTACCACATGTTGTGTTTGCATATAATCGTTATATTTATTCAGTAACTAAGTTATCACCAATGGAGATTATCTATGGTTTTAATCCATTGGATAGAAAACAGCAGACTTAAGAAAATATTAATCTTTACAACAAGAGTTTCATGAAAGTTGTTTTTGATCCAGGGATTTGGGTTAGTTTACATATGAGGAATGAACGGTTTATGAAAAGAAAACTATCAAAATTTCTTAGATTAGAGGGATTATTTAAAGTGTTAAAACTCAGTAATAATAATTACAATAGGAAGTTATCTAGCAAATATATTGTTAGTAATGGCATAAATATTTATAAGTTAATGTCTTTTGATATAGGTGATGAAGGAAAAGAAGATTTGAGGACAAATCATTTTCAAGAGGGGGAGAATGATGTGAATCCGACTAAAGTGATGTGAATCCGACTAAAAAGACTACAAATTCACAAGTCCAATCAACCGAACCTGCAATGGAGCTGAACAGTTTGCCACCAAATGAGATGAATAATCATTTGAGACTGCAAGAGGGCCCAATCACAAGGTCAAGGGCTAAAAGATTCAAAGCATCTTTATATGGGCTAATTAAAGAGATTGCTAAATATTCAAATATAAGCCCAAATGAAGAGCCCAAGATGAGCCCAAGAGAATGTCCAGATTTAATTAATAAGGAGAGATTTATAAATATAATAAATCTTTTAGGATAATATTAGGTAGTTCAGATTTTTAAATTAGTTATTAAAATATTCTGGATATTTAAATTATATATGATTAGCTTAAAACCATAATAGATTTTTTTCCTCATTTTGTGGGCCATTCGGTTGTTTTCTGAGCCTATAAAAGGCATACTCCACAGCATTGGAGAGAAACACTTTGGAATTTCAATCTTGTAAGGTTTTGTTTTCTTTCTATCTTGAAATAGCTTTTTTTGAACTTATAAGGTTTTTACCTGTGGCGATCAAGTAATCAAGACTTATCACCCGAAGTTTTCTAATAGTTCTTTTTAGAGGATTTGGGTGTGGCGTCCACATATCCCATACCTTATTTCTCACATAAACAAGGTATATTCCATCTTTTCGCACTTGCATCGTAAAAGTCTTGGGGTCTTTGCCATATTTGGTGTAGGGTGTTGTCAGCATATTGGCGAGGTTCGCATCACTAAGAAACCCTACAAAACCCTTGAAAATACTAAGAAACCCTAAGAAATGCTAAGAATGGCTAAGAAACGCTTAAAAACTCTATGAAACCCAAAAAAATGCTAAGCAAACACTAAGAACCCTAAGAAACGCTAAGACACTCTAAAAAACCCTACAAAAACCCTACAAAAACCCAAAGAAATGCTAAGAAAGCCTAAGAAACGTGCAGAAACCCTAAAAACGCTAAAAAAAATACTAAAAATGCTAAGAAACAATACCAAACATTAAAAAAAACCCTAAGAATCCCCAAGGAATGGTAAAAAAAAAGGCTATGTAAACACAAAAAAAAACCCTAAGAAATGCTAAGAACCATAAGAAACGCTAAAAAACGCTAAGACACCCTAAGAAACCTAATAAAACCCAAAGAAACCCTACAAAACCCTCGGAAACACTAAAAATCCCATGCAAATGTAGAGAAACGCTAAATAACGCTAAGAAACCCTAAAATACAGTATGAAACACCAAGAGACGCTAAAAAAATGCTAATAATGGCTCAGAAACGCTCAAAAACACTATGAAACCATAAAAAACGCTAATAAACCCTAATAAACCTTAAGAAACGCTAGGAAATTCTAGTAAACGATAAAAAAAAAGCCAAGAAATCCAAAAAAATGCGAAGGAACGCTTAAAAAACACTAAAAAGTGCTAAGAAACCCTATCAAAAGCTAAGAAACCCTAAGGATCCCTAATAAATAAAAAAAGCTAATTAAAAACTAAAAAACCCTAAGAAATGCTAAGAACCCTAAGAAATACTAAAAAAATCGCTAAGACACTCTAAGAAACCCTACAAAACCCTCGAAAACACTAAGAAACCCTAAGAATTGCTAAGAATGGCTTAGGAACGGTCAAAAACCCTATGAAACCCAAAAAAATGCTAAGCAGCCACTAAGAACACTAAGAAACACTAAGAAACGCTAAGACACTCTAAAAAACCCTACAAAACCCAAGGAAATGCTAAGACATCTTAAGAAATGCTACGAAACCCTAAAAAATACTAAGAAATCCTAAAAAACATTAAGAAACCCCAAGAAACGCTAAAAAATGCTGAGAATCACTAAAAAACCCTATGAAATGATAATACACACTAAGAAACCCAATAAAACACAAACACATGCTAAGAAACCCTACAAAATCATCGGAAATGCTAAGAAACACTAAGAAATGCAATGAAACAATAAAGAAATGATATGAATCGTTAAGAAACGATAAAAAACCCTATGAAACCCTAATAAAAACTAATAAACCTTAAGAAACGGTAAGAAATGCTACGAAACCCTAGTAAACGATAAGAAAAGCTAAGAAACCCTAGGAAATGATAAGAAACCCCAATAAATCCTAAGAAACGCTATGACCCCGTAGAAAATCATACCAAAAAACCCAAAGAAATGCTAAGAAAGCCTAAGAAACATTTAGAAACACTAAAAACGCTAAAAAACACTAAAAATGCTAAGAAACAATACCAAACGTTAAAAAAACCCTAATAATCCCCAAGGAATGCTAAAAAAGGCTATGTAAACAAAAAAAACCCCTAAGAAATGCTAATAACCCTATGAAACGCTAAAAAATGCTAAGACACCCTAAGAAACCCAATAAAACCCAAAGAAACCCTACAAAACCCTTGGAAAAACTAAAAAACCCAGTCAAATGCATAGAAACGCTAAATAACGCTAAGAAACCCTAAAATATAGAATGAAACCCCAAGAGGCGCTAAAAAAACCTAATAATGGCTCATAAACGCTCAAAAACACTATGAAACCATAAAAAATGCTAATAAACCCTAATAAGCCTTAAGAAATGCTAGGAAACCCTAGTAAACAATAAAAAAAGCAAAGAAACCCAAAAAAATGCTAAGAAACTCTTAAAAAACACTAAAAGTGCTAAGAAACCAGATCAAACACTAAGAAAACCCTAAGGATCCCTAATAAATAAAAAAAAGGCTAAGTAAACACTAAAAAACCCTAACAAACACTAAAAAAACGCTAAGACACTCTAAGAAAACCTACAAAACCCTCGAAAACACTAAGAAACCTTGTGAAATGCAGAGAATGGCTAAGAAACGCTCAAAAACCCTATGAAACCCAAAAAAATGCTAAGCAAACACTAAGAACCCTAAGAAATGCTAAGACACTCTAAAAACCCTACAAAACACAAGGAAACGCTGAGAAATCTTAAGAAATGCTAAGAAACCCTAAAAAACATTAAGAAACCCCGAGAAACCCTAAAAAATGATTAGAATCACTAAAAAACCCTATGAAACGCTAAAACACACTAAGAAACCCAATAAAACACAAACACATGCTAAGAAACCCTACAATACCCTCGGAAACGCTAAGAAACCCTAAGAAATGCTAAGAAACAATAAAGAAATGATAAGAATCGATAAGAAACAGTCAAAAACCCTATGAAACCCTAATAAACACTAATAAACCTTAAGAAACGGTAAGAAATGCTACTAATCTCTAGTAAACGATAAGAAAAGCTAAGAAACCCTAGGAAATGCTAAAAATCCCTAAGGAATTATCATAACTACTAGAAAATCCCTAACGATAAGAAAACTCTAAAAATCCCTAAGGAATGCTAAAAAAAGGCTATGTAAACGCAAAAAAACCCTAAGAAATGCTAAGAGGTAAACAAAACTACTAAAATTTGGAACAAAACGTCTATAAAAACTGGCTAATCCATGAAAATTTCCTTTATCAATTGAAATGCATTTTCTTGCTCATTACCCCATTTAAAAGGTACGTTTTTCTTTATAACAGTAGTAAGAGGTGCAACATAACTACTGAAATTTGGATCAAAACGTCTATAAAAACTAGCTAATCCATGGAAACTTCTTACCTGACTTACCGAATTAGGTGTCGGCCAGTCGCGAATTGCCTTAATCTTTTCCTCATCAACTCCAATCCCTTCTGAACTTATAATATATCCAAGAAATACAAGTTTATCCGAATAAAAGACACATTTATTCAAGTTAGCAAATGACTTATGTTGCCTTAATGCTTCTAACACAGCTCTTAAATGTGCTACATGTTCATCCATGGTCTTGCTGTAGATTAGAATATCATCAAAATATACAACTAAAAATCTCCCAATAAAAGCACGTAATACATGATTCATTAATCTCATGAAAGTGCTTGGTGCATTAGTCAATCCAAAGGGCATAACTAACCATTAATATAATCCTTGTTTAGTTTTAAATGCAGTTTTCCATTCATCCCCTTCTTTTATTCGAATTTGATGATATCCACTCTTAAGATCTATTTTCAAAAATAAACAAGATCCATGCAACTCATCTATCATGTCATCCAAACGAGGAATAGGGTGGCAATACTTTACCGTGATGTTGTTGATGGCTCGACAATCAACGCACATTCGCCAAGTTCCATCCTTCTTAGGTACGAGTAGCACTAGCACATCACATGGACTCATACTCTCTCGAACATACCCCTTTCCCATCAGCTCTAGGACTTGGCATTGAAGTTCCTTTGTTTCCTCAAGGTTCTATATGCTGGTCGGTTGGGAATTGTCGCTCCAGGGATGAAATCATTTTGATGTTCTATTCCTCGAATTGATGGCAAACCTGGTGGTATCTCATGAGGAAAGACATCCATAAATTCCTGCAAAATAATAATAATATTGCTTGGCAAAGATCCGACAAGATCGTTAGTACTCAAAAAGGCGTCCTTGTACGTAAGTACAATAAAAACCTGATGTGAAAGTAAAGCTCACTTGATCTCACTTTTTCTTGCAATAAAATTGCTTTTACTCTCTTTTTTTCCACTTCTGGCTTTTCCCTCTTTTTTTTTCAACTCTGATATTTCTCCTTTATTTTTTTCTTCTATTTTCTATTTATTTGCCTTTTTCTTTTTCAGTTAATCCTCAAAAACTTTCCTTGGAGTCAATGGTACAAGAGATATTGGTCTCTCATTCATCACAAAAGAGTACCTTTTAGTGAATCCATCATGCATAACTTGACGATCAAACTGCCAAGGTCGTCCCAAAAGAATATGGCATGCGTGCATTGGTACCACATCACATAGTATTTCATCTTGATATTTTCCAATAGAAAATACAACCAATACTTGTTTGGTTACCTTGAGTTCATCTTGGTCGTTCAGCCATTGTAGTCGATAAGGCTTTAGATGCTTTAAGGTTGGTAATGCTAATTTCTCCACCAGCTCAGTGCTAGCTACATTAGTGCAGCTTCCCCCATCTATAATAACACAACAAACCTTATTTTTCACACAACAACGAGTATGAAATAAGTTCTCATGCTGGTTGTTTTCTTCTTCTTGGGCTTGGACACTAGAGTTCGTCGTGCAACCAACAATTCTCCTTCTACATATTCGTCAGCATCTTCAAGTGGTGGCATCTCCGGATCGATATCTTCTTCATCATCTGTCTTAATTTTACCATTAGCATTAATCACCATTGCCCGCTTATTTGGGCATTGACTTGCAATGTGACCCATGCCTTGGCATCAGAAACACTTAATATCATGAGTTTTAGGAGTTGTAATATGGGTGTTACCTTGATTTTGGGCCACAACTTGCTTGGTTGTCTCTTTTGGTGGAGCATGATGAGGTTTAGTTGACTGACTCTCAAATCGCCTTGAGGATGGTTTCCATGAGTTCGAGGAACCATTGTTTAATCCCCTATTGTGTAAACTCTTTCTCTTCGGTTGTTGTTCGACTTTGATAGCTTGATGGACCATATCTTGGAGCTCAACATGATACTGCATTTCCACCATGTCAGCTATCTCATGGTTTAGACCATGCAAAAATCTAGCCATTGTTGCCTCTCTATCTTCCTCAACATTTGCTCGAATCATTGCAATCTCCATCTCCTTGAAGTATTCATCGATGCTTTTTTATCCTTGGGTAAGCCTTTGGAGGTTATTGAACAACTCCCAGTGATAGTGGCCGGGAACAAATCATCATTGCATGATCGCTTTCATTTCATCCAAAGACTCCACAGGGCATTCATGATTTCGTTTCTTTTCCTTCACCAGCTGATCCCACCATATTATTGCATAATCGGTAAATTTGACAGCAGCAAGTCGCGCCTTTTTCATCTCAGAGTAATTATGACAATCAGAAACCATCTCCATCCTCTTTTCCCATTCAAGATACGCTTCTATATCAATTTTTCCTTGAAAAGAGGATATCTTCAACTTGATATTATCCAGGTTGTCATCAACTCGGGGGTCGTTCTCTGTGAGAATATCGATCGAACTCCTCGAGTTCTTGTGGATCAAAACGCCTTGATTGAAAGCTTCGATGTCGCTGTTCAGTAGGTTATGTTGACGCGAACCCTTCACTCCTTCTTCCAATTGATCAATTCGCTCATGAAGCGGTTCCAACTCAAACTCCAGCATCCGTCTCATTTCGCTTATTATAGCTTGCATTTGTAAATTTGGAATCGGTTGTTGGGAATCTACTTCATTTGGCATATCTCCTCGTCGTTGTGCCATGAGTTCCTACAAATGATAAAAATAACAAAAGAACCTCGCAAACGCTCACTTACGTAGTTCTCTCAATCACTTGTGTTTTCACACTCAATTGGCTTTTTCTTATATATTCAAACACTCTTACCTTTTTCCTCTTGTATGTCTTGTTTTAATCTGAATTGAATTTTAAAAACAAATTATTTTTACGAAGCAGTTCAATTTGAGGTACAATCAAGACAAATCAATAAGGTTTTTCAAAAACCAATTCTAGAAGAATTTAAGTGTGGTGTACGAATAGACTCAGAGAAGAATAAAAATTAGATAGAGAAAGAAATTAAGATGGAATGAAGTAATAAAAAAATTAGACTTAAATAAAGCAGAATAAGAATGAAATTCAAACTAGAATTGTGTGCATCTCTTTTTTGAGCCTTTTTTGTATGAATTTTTTTTGCTCTTTTTTTGCACGAATTTGTTTTTTTTTTCCTTTTTTTCTTTTTTTTAACCTACTGAAGAGAAGATTGATAGAAGAAGTTTTTTTATAGAGAATAGAAATAGGTAGAGAAGATAAAAAAAAGAACTAGATATAAAAGATATGATGGAACTTGCCGTGCAACCGTGTGCTCTGATACCAACTGATGTGAACGCCATCAATATGTTGATGACACCCTATATCAAATATGGGCAGCGATCCCAAGACTTTCACGACGCAAGTACAAAAAGATGGAGTATACCTTGTTATGTGAGAAACAAGGTATGAGATATGTAGACGCAACACCCAAATCGTCTAAGAAGAACTCTTAGAAAACCTCGGGTGATAAGTTTTGATTGCTTGAACGCCAAATGTAAAAAAATGATAAGTTCAAAAGCTCTTCCAAGATAAAAAGAAGACAAAACCACACAATATTGAAATTTTAAAGTATCCTCTCCAATGCTGTGGAGTATGCCTTTTGTAGGCTCTAAAAATAATCGAATACCAACAAAATAAGGAAAAAAAATCTATTATGGTTACAAGCTAACCATATCTAATCTAAATATATTGGATATTTTAATAACTAATTTAAAAATCTAAACTATCTAATATTATCATTTAATATCTTAAAAGATTTATTATAACACTAAAAAGTGCTAAGAAACCCTATCAAACGCTAAGAAATACTAAGAATCCCTAATAAATGCTAAAAAAATGCTAAGTAAACGCTAAAAACCCTAGGAAATACTAAGAACCCTAAGAAGCACTAAAAAATGCTAAGACACTCTAAGAAACCCTATAAAACCTTCAAAAATGCTAAGAAACACTAAGAAATGCTAAGAATGTCTAAGAAACGCTAAAAAACCCTATAAAACCCAAAAAAATGCTAAGCAAACAGTAAGAACCCTAAGAAACGCTAATACACTCTAAAAAAACCCTACAAAACCCTAATAAACACTAATAAACCTTAAGAAACGGTAAGAAATGCTACGAAATCCTAGTAAACGATAAAAAAGCTAAGAAACCCAATGAAACCCTAATAAACACTAATAAACCTTCAGAAACTGTAGGAAATGCTACGAAAGCCAAGTAAACGATAAAAAAGCTAAGAAACCCTATGAAATGAAAAGAAACCCCAATAAATCCTAAGAAATGCTAAGAAACCGTATAAAATCATACAAAAAAACCAAAAGAAACACTAATAAAGCTTAAGAATCATTTAGAAACACTAAGAACACTGAAAAAACACCAAAAATGCTAAGAAACAATATCAAACGTTAAAAAAACCCTAAGAATCCCTAAGGAATGCTAAAAAAAGTCTATGTAAATGCAAAAAAAAAAACCCCTATGAAATGCTAAGAACCCTAAGAAACCCAATAAAACACAAAGAAACCCTACAAAACCCTCGGAAACACTAAAAAAAACCCATGTAAATGTAGAGAAAAGCTAAGTAATGCTAAGAAACCCTAAAATACAGTATGAAACCCCAAGAGATGCTAAAAAAAATGCTAATAATGGCTCAGAAACGCTCAAAAACATTATGAAAACCATAAAAAACGCTAATAAACCATAAGAAACGCTAGTAAACCCTAGTAAGACTAAAGAAAAAGCTAAGAAACCCAAAAAAATGCTAAGAAACACTTAAAAAACACTAAAAAAGTGTCAAGAAACCCTAAGGATCCCTAATAAATAATAAAAAAGGCTAAGTAAACACTAAAAAAACATAAAAAATGCTAAGAACCCAAAGAAACACTAAAAAAAACGCTCTAACACTCTCAGAAACCCTACAAAACCCTTGCAAACAGTAAGAAACCCTAAGAATGGCTAAGAAACGCTAAAAACCCAATAAACCGTAATAAACACTAATAAACCTTAAGAAACGGTAAGAAATGCTACGAAACCCTAGTAAACCATAAAAAATCTAAGAAACCCTATGAAATGATATGAAACCCCAATAAATCCTAAGAAACGCTAAGAAATCATATAAAATCATACAAAAAAACCCAAAGAAACGCTATGAAAGCGTAAGAATCGTTTAGAAACCCTAAGAACACTGAAAAAAACACTAAAAATGCTAAGAAACAATATCAAACGTTAAAAAAAACCCTTAAGAATCCCTAAGAAATGCTAAAAAAAGGCTATGTAACACAAAAAAAAACCCCTATGAAATGCTAAGAACCCTAAGAAACACTAAAAAAATGCAAAGACACCCCTAAGAAACCCAATAAAACCAAAGAAACCCTACAAAACCCTCGGAAACACTAAAAAACCCATGCAAATGTAGAGAAACGCTATTAAACCCTAAAATACAATATGAAACCCCAAGAGACGCTAAAAAAATGCTAATAATGGCTCAGAAATGCTCAAAACCACTATGAAACCATAAGAAACACTAATAAACCCTAATAAACCATAACAAACGCTAGTAAACCCTAGTAAACGATAAAGAAAAAGCTAAGAAACCCAAAAAATGCTAAGAAACGCTTAAAAAACACTAAAAAGAGACAAGAAACCCTATCAAATGCTAAGAAACCCTAAGGATCCCTAATAAATAATAAAAAAGGCTAAGTAAACACTAAAAAAATATACAAAATGCTAAGAACCCTAAGAAACACTAAAAAATGCTCTAACACTCTAAGAAACCCTACAAAACCCTCGAAAACACTAAGAAACCCTAAGAAATGCTAAGAATGGCTAAGAAACGCTCAACAACCCTATGAAACCCAAAAAAATGCTAAGCAAACACTAAGAACACTATGAAACGCTAAGACACTCTAAAAAAACCCTACATAACCCAAGGACACGCTAAGAAAATCTTATGAAATACTAAGAAACCCTAAAAAATACTAAGAAACCCTAAAAAGCATTAAGAACCCCAAGAAACGCTAAAAAATGCTAGGAATCGCTAAAAAACCCTATGAAACCCTAATAAACGAATGGCTAAGATACGCTCAAAAACACTATGAAACCCAAAAAAATGCTAAGCGAACACTAAGAACCCTAAGAAACACTAAGACACTCTAAAAAATCCTTCAAAACCTAAGGAAATGCTAAGAAATGCTTAGAAACACTTAAAAAATGCTAAAAAATGCTTAGAAACCCAATCAAATGCTAAGAAATGCTAAGGATCCATAATAAATAATAAAAAAGGCTAATTAAGCACTAAAAAAACCCTAAAAAACACTAAAAAACGCTAAGACACTCTAAGAAACCCAACAACACCCCTCGAAAACATTAAGAAACCCTAATAAATGCTAATAAACGATAAAGAAATGATAAGAATCTATAAGAAACGGTCAAAAACCCTATGAAACCCTAATAATCACTAGTAACCTTAAGAAACGGTAAGAAATGCTACGAAACACTAGTAAACGATAAAAAAAAAAGCTAAGAAACCCTAATAAACACTAATAAACCTTAAGAAACTGTAGGAAATGCTACGAAACACTAGTAAATGATAAAAAAAAGCTAAGAAACCCTATGAAACCCTAATAGACACTAATACACCTTAAAAACGGTGAGAAATGCTACGAAACCCTAGTAAAAGATAAGAAAAGCTAAGAAACCCTAGGAAATGATATGAAACCTCAATAAATCCTAAGAAATGATAAGAAACCCTATAAAATCATACAAAAAAAATCAAAAGAAACGCTAAGAAAGCCTAAGAATCGTTTAGAGACCCTAAAAAACGCTAAAAAAAATACTAAAAATGCTAAGAAACAATACCAAACGTTAAAAAAACCCTAAGAATCCCTGAGGAATTCTAAAAAAAGGCTATGTAAATGCAAAAAAAAACCCTAAGAAATGCTAAGAATACTAAGAAACGCTAAAACACGCTAAGATACCCTAAGAAACCCAAAGAAACCCTACAAAACCCTCGGAAACACTAAAAAAAACCCATGCAAATGCAGAGAAACGCTAAGTAACGCTAAGAAACCCTAAAATACAGTATGAAACCCCAAGAGACGCTTAAAAAATGCTAATAATGGCTCAGAAATGCTAAAAAACACTATGAAACCATAAAAACACTAATAAACCCTAATAAACCTTAAGAAAATCTAGGAAACTCTAGTAAACGATAAAAAAAAGCTAAGAAATCCAAAAAAAATGCTAAGAAACACTTAAAAAATACTAAAAAGTGCTAAGAGATCCTATCAAATGCTAAGAAACCTAAGGATCCCTAATAAATAATAAAATAGGCTAAGTAAACACTAAAAACCATAAGAAATACTAAGAACCCTAAGAAACACTAAAATAACGCTAAGTCACTCTAAGAAACCCTACAAAACCCTCGAAAACACTAAGAAACCCTAAGAAATGCTAAGAATGGCTAAGAAACGCTCAAAAACCCTATGAAACCCAAGAAAATGCTAAGCAAACACTAAGAACCCTAAGAAACACTAAGAAATGCTAAGACACTCTAAAAAAAACCTACAAAACCCAAGGAAATGCTAAGTAATCTTAAGAAATGCTAAAAAAACCCTAAAAAATACTAAGAAACCGTAAAACACATTCAAAAACCCCAAGAAACGCTAAAAAATGCTAAGTATCGCTAAAAAAACCCTATGCAATGCTAAAACAAACTAAGAAACACAAGAAAACACAAACACATGCTAAGAAACCCTACAAAATCCTCGGAAACGTAAAGAAACCCTAAGAAATGCTAACAAACGATAAAAAATGATAAGAAACGATAAAAAACCCTATGAAAACCTCACAAGCACAAATAAACCTTAAGAAACGGTAAGAAATGCTACGAAACCCTAGTAAACGATAAAAAAAGCTAAGAAACCCTATGAAACCCTAATAAACATTAAGAAACGGTAAGAAATGCTACGAAACCCTAGTAAATGTTAAAAAAAGCTAAGAAACCCTAGGAATTGATAAGAAACGCTGAGAAACCGTATAAAATTATACAAAAAAAACCCAAAGAAATGCTAAGAAAGCCTAAGAAACGTTTAGAAACTCTAAAAATGTAAAACAAATATTAAAAATGCTAAGAAACAATATCAAAAGTTAAAAAAAAGCCCTAATAATCCATAAGGAATGCTAAAAAAAGGCTATGTAAATGAAAAAAAAAACCCTAAGAAATGCTAATAACCCTAAGAAACGCTAAAAAACACTAAGACACACTAAGAAACCCAATAAAACCCAAAGAAACCTTGCAAAACCCTCGGAAACACTAAAAAAAACCCATGCAAATGTAGAGAAACGCTAAATAACGCTAAAAAACCCTAAAATACAGTATGAAACCCCAAGAGACGCTAAAAGAAATGCTAATAATGGCTCAGAAACAATAAAAAACACTATGAAACAATAAAAAATGCTAATAACCCCTAATAAACCTTAAGAAACGCTAGGAAACCCTAGTAAACGATTAAAAAAAAAGCTAAGAAACCCAAAAAAATACTAAGAAACACTTATAAAACACAAAAAAAGTGCTAAGAAACCCTATCAAATACTAACAAACCCTAAGGATCCCTAATAAATAATAAAAAAAGGCTAAGTAACCACTAAAAAACACTAAGAAACACTAAAAAAATGCTAAGACACTCTAAGAAACCCTACAAAACCCTCGAAAACACTAAGAAACCCTAAGAAATGCTAAGAACCCTAAGAAACGCTCAAAAACCTTAAGAAACGGTAAGAAATGCTACGAAACCCTAGTAAACGATAAAAAAAGCTAAGAAACCCTAGGAAATAATAACAAACCCCAATAAACCATAAGAAACGCTAAGAAACCGTATAAAATCATACAAACAAAACCAAAAGAAACGCTAAGAAAGCCTAAGAAACGTTTAGAAACCCTAAAAACGCAAAAAAAAAACACTAAAAATGCTAAGAAACAATACCAAACGTTAAAAAAACCCTAATAATCCCTAAGGAATGCTAAAAAAAGGCTATGTAAATGCCAAAAAAAACCCTATGAAATGCTAAGAACCCTAAGAAATGCTAAAAAATGCTAAGACACCCTAAGAAATCCAATAAAACCCAAAGAAACCCTACAAAACCCTCGGAAACACTAAAAAATCCATGCAAATGTAGAGAAACGCTAAATAACGCTAAGAAACCCTTAAATACAGTATGAAACCCCAAGAGACGCTAAAAAAATGCTAATAATGGTTAAAAAACGCTCAAAAACACTGCGAAATCATAAAAAATGATAATAAACCCTAATAAACCTTAAGAAACGCTAGGAAAACCCCACCCAAAAAAGTGCTAAGAAACACTTAAAAAACACTAAAAAGTGCTAAGAACCCTAAGAAACACAATAAAACCCAAAGAAAACCCTACAAAACCCTCGGAAACACTAAAAAAACCCAAGCAAAAGCAGAGAAACGCTGAATAACGCTAAGAAACCCTAAAATACAGTATGAAACCCAATGAGACGCTAAAAAAAATGCTAATAATGGCTTAGAAACGCTCAAAAACATTATGAAACCATAATAAACCCTAATAAACTTTAAGAAACGCTAGGAAACCCTAGTAAACGATAAAAAAAAAGCTAAGAAACCAAAAAAAAATGCTAAGAAATGCTTAAAAAAACACAAAAAAAACGCTAAGGATCCCTAATAAATAATAAAAAAAGCCTAAGTAAAAACTAAAAAACCCTAAGAAATACTAAGAAACGCTAGTAAACGATAAAAAAATCTAAGAAAACCTATGAAACCCTAATAAACACTAATAAACTTTAAGAAACGGTAAGAAATGCTACGAAACCCTAGTAAACGATAAAAAAGCTAAAACCCTAGGAAATGATAGGAAACCCCAATAAATCTAAGAAACGCTAAGAAACCGTATAAAATCATACAAAAAAACACAAAGAAACCCTAAGAAAGCCTAAGAAACGTTTATAAACCCTAAAAATGAAAAAAAAAACACTAAAAATGCTAAGAAACAATACCAAAAGTTAAAAAAACCCTAATAATCCCTAAGGAATGCTAAAAAAAGGCTATGTAAACGCAAAAAAAACATTAAGAAATGCTAAGAACCCTAAGAAACGCTAAAAAATGCTAAGACACCCTAAGAAACCCTACAAAACCCTCAGAAACACTAAAAACCCATGAAAATGCACAGAAACGCTAAATAACGCTAAGAAACCCTAAAATACAGTATGAAACCCCAATAGACGCTAAAAAAATGCTAATAATGGCTCATAAACGCTAAAAAACACTATGAAACAATAGAAAACGCTAATAAACCCTAATAAACCTTAAGAAACGCTTTGAAACCCCAGTAAACGATAATAAAAAGATAAGAAACAAAAAAAAATGCTAAGCAAATACTAAGAACCCTAAGAAACACTAAGAAATGCTAAAACACTCTAAAAAACCCAACAAAACCCAAGGAAACTTTAAGAAACCCTAATAAAATACTAAGAAACCCTAAAAAA
The DNA here is from genome assembly GCA_030064425.1 of Trapa bicornis. Lineage (NCBI taxonomy): Eukaryota > Viridiplantae > Streptophyta > Magnoliopsida > Myrtales > Lythraceae > Trapa > Trapa bicornis. Next base: position 43,099 of record CM057756.1, on the reverse strand, counting down.
CATTAAGAAACCCCAAGAAACGCTAAAAAATACTAAGAATCGCTAAAAAACCCTATGAAACACTAAACCACACTAAAAAAAACCCAATAAAACACAAACACATGCTAACAAACCCTACAAAACTCTTGGAAACGCTAAGAAACCCTAAGAAATGCTAACAAATGATAAAGAACTGATAAGAACTAATAAGAAATGGTCAAAAACCCTATGAAAACCTAATAAACACAAATAAACCTTAAGAAACGGTAAGAAATGCTACGAAACCCTAGTAAACGATAAAAACAGCTAAGAAACCCTAGGAAATGATAAGAAACCCCAATAAATCCTAAGAAACGCTAAGAAACCGCATACATTCATACAAAACTCTAGTAAACGATAAGAAAAGCTAGGAAACTCTAGGAAATGATAAAAAAAATGCTAAGAAACCCAAAAAAATGCTAAGAAACGCATAAAAAACACAAAAAAAGTGCTAAGAAACCCGAAGGATCCCTAATAAATAATAAAAAGCTTAGTAAAGACTAAAAAACCCTAGGAAATGCTAAGTATCCTAAGAAAAACTAAAACAATGATAAGACACTCTAAGAAACCCTACAAAACCCTCAAAAACATTAAGAAACCCTAAGAAATGCTAAGAATGGCTAAGATATCCTTAAAAGCCCTACGAAACCCAAAAAAATGCTAAGCAAACACTAAGAACCCTAAGAAACACTAAGAAACACTAAGACAATCTAAAAAATCCTTCAAAACCCATGGAAATGCTAAAAAATTTTAAGAAATGCTAAGAAACCCCAAGAAACGCTAAAAAATGCTAAGAAACGCTTAAAAAACGCTAAAAGGTGCTTAGAAACCCTATCAAATGCTAAGAAATCCTAAGGATCCCTAATAAATAATAAAAAAGGCTAAGTAAGCACTAAAAAACGCTAAGACACTCTAAGAAACCCTACAAAACCCTCGAAGACAATAAGAAACCCTAAGAAATGCTAATAAACGATAAAGAAATGATAAGAATCGATAAGACACGGTCAAAAACCCTATGAAACCCTAATAAACACTAATAAAACTTAAGAAACGGTAAGAAATGCTACGAAACCCTAGTAAACGATAAAAAAAGCTAAGAAACCCAATGAAACTCTAATAAACACTAATAAACCTTAAGAAATTGTAGGAAATGCTACGAAACCCTAGTAAACGATAAAAAAAGCTAAGAAACCCTATGAAACCCTAATAAACACTAATAAACCTTAAGAAACGGTAAGAAAATGCTACGAAACCCTAGTAAAACATAAAAAATCTAATAAAACCTATGAAATGATATGAAACCCCAATAAATCCTAAGAAACACTAAGAAACCCTTAAAAACATAAAGTAACTCCAAGAAACGTTAAAAAAAATGCTAAGAATCGCAAAAAACAACCCTATGAAACACTTAAACACACTAAGAAACCTAATAAAAACACAAACACATGCTAAGAAACGCTACAAAAGCCTTGGAAACGCTAAGAAACTCTAAGAAATGCTAAGAATCAATAAGAAACGGTAAAAAACCCTATTAAACCCTAATAAACACTAATAAACCTTAAGAAACGGTAAGAAATGCTACGAAACCCTAGTAAACGATAAAAAAGCTAAGAAACCCAATTGAAACCCTAATAAACACTAATAAACCTTAAGAAACTGTAGGAAATGCTACGAAACCCTAGTAAACGATAAAAAAGCTAAGAAACCCTATGAAATGATAAGAGACCCCAATAAATCCTAAGAAACGCTAAGAAACCGTATAAAATCATACAAAAAATTCCAAAGAAACGCTAATAAAGCCTAAGAATCATTTATAAACCCTAAGAACACTGAAAAAACACCAAAAATGCTAAGAAACAATATCAAACGTTAAAAAAACCCTAAGAATCCCTAAGGAATGCTAAAAAAAGGCTATGTAAACGCACAAAAACCCCTATGAAATGCTAAGAACTCTAAGAAACGCTAAAAAATGCTAAGACACCCTAAGAAACCCAATAAAACCCAAAAAAACCCTACAAAACCCTCGGAAACACTAAAAAACCCATGGAAATGTAGAGAAACGCTAAGTAACGCTAAGAAACCCTAAAATAGAGCATGAAACCCCAAGAGACGCTAAAAAAAATTCTAATAATGGCTTAGAAATGCTAAAAAAACACTATGAAACCATAAAACATGCTAATAAACCCTAATAAACCATAAGAAACGGTAGTAAACACTAGTAAAAGATAAAAAATAAAAAAAAAAGCTAAGAAACACTTAAAAAACTCTAAAAAGTGCCAAGAAACCCTATCAAATGCTAAGAAACCCTAAGGATCCCTAATAAATAATAAAAAAAGGAAAAGTAAACACTAAAAAACACTACAAAATGCTAAGAACCCTAAGAAACACTAAAAAAAATGCTCTAACACTCTAAGAAACCCTACAAAACCCTCGAAAGCACTAAGAAAGCCTAAGAAATGCTAAGAATGGCTAAGAAACGCTCAAAAAACCTATGAAACCCAAAAAAAATGTTAAGCAAACACTAAGAACCCTATGAAACGCTAAGATACTCTAAAAAACCCCTACAAAACCCAAGGAAATGCTAAGAAATCTTTAGAAATGCTAAGAAATCTTAAAAAATACTAAGAAACCCTTAAAAACATAAAGTAACTCCAAGAAACGTTAAAAAAATGCTAAGAATCGTAAAAAACAACCCAATGAAACACTTAAACACACTAAGAAACCTAATAAAACACAAACACATGCTAAGAAACCCTACAAAAGCCTCGGAAATGCTAAGAAACTCTAAGAAATGCTAAGAATCAATAATAAACGGTAAAAAACCCTAATAAACACTAATAAACCTTAAGAAACGGTAAGAAATGCTACGAAACCCTAGTAAACGATAAAAAAGCTAAGAAACCCAATGAAACCCTAATAAACACTAATAAACCTTAAGAAATTGTAGGAAATGCTACGAAACCCTAGTAAACGATAAAAAAGCTAAGAAACCCTATGAAATGATAAGAAAACCCAATAAATCCTCAGAAACGCTAAGAAACCGTATAAAATCATACAAAAAAAATGCTAATAAAGCCTAAGAATCATTTAGAAACCCTAAGAACACTGAAAAAAACACCAAAAATGCTAAGAAACAATATCAAACGTTAAAAAAAACCCTAAGAATCCCTAAGGAATGCTAAAAAAAGGCTATGTAAACCCAAAAAAAACCCCTATGAAATGCTAAGAACCCTAAGAAACGCTAAAAAATGCTAAGACACCCTAAGAAACCTAATAAAACCCAAAGAAACCCTACAAAACCCTCGGAAACAGTAAAAAAAACCCATGCAAATGTAGAGAAACGCTAAGTAACACTAAGAAACCCTAAAATACAGTATGAAACCCCAAGAGACGCTAAAAAAATGCTAATAATGGCTCAAAAACGCTCAAAAACACTATGAAACCATAAAAAACGCTAAACGCTAGTAAACCCTAGTAAACGACAAAAAAAAAAAGCTAAGAAACCCAAAAAAATCCTAAGAAACGCTTAAAAAAAACTAAAAAGTGCCAAGAAACCCTATCAAATGCTAAGAAACCCTAATAAATAATAAAAAATGCTAAGTAAACACTAAAAAACCCTACAAAATGCTAAGAACCCTAAGAGACACTAAAAAAAACGCTCTAACACTCTAAGAAACCCTACAAAACCCTCGAAAACACTAAGAAACCCTAAGAAATGCTAAGAATGGCTAAGAAACGCTCAAAAACCCTATGAAACCCAATAAAATGCTTAGCAAACACTAAGAACCCTATGAAACGCTAAGACACTCTAAAAAAACCCTACAAAACCCAAGGAAATGCTAAGAAATTTTAAAGAAATGCTAAGAAAACCCTAACAAACATTAAGAAACCCCATGAAACGCTAACAAATGCTAAGAAACGCTTAAAAAATGCTAAAAAGTGCTTAGAAACCCAATCAAATACTAAGAAACACTAAGGATCCCTAATAAATAATAAAAAAGGCTAATTAAGCACTAAGAAAAATGCTAAGACACTCTAAGAAACCCTACAAAACCCTCGAAAACACTAAGAAACCCTAAGAAATGCTAATAAACGATAAAGAAATGATAAGAATCTATAAGAAACGGTAAAAAACCCTATGAAACCCTAATAAACACTAGTAAACCTTAAGAAACGATAAGAAATGCTACGAAACACTAGTAAACGATAAAAAAAAAGCTAAGAAACCCTATGAAACCCTAATAAACACTAATAAACCTTAAGAATTGTAGGAAATGCTACGAAACCGTAGTAAATGATAAAAAAAGCTAAGGAAACCCTATGAAACCCTAATAAACACTAATACACCTTAAAAAACGGTGAGAAATGCTACGAAACCCTAGTAAAAGATAAGAAAAGCTAAGAAACCCTAGGAAATGATATGAAACCTCAATAAATCCTAAGAAACGATAAGAAACCCTATAAAATCATACAAAAAAATCAAAAAAAACGCTAAGAAAGCCTAAGAATCGTTTAGAAACCCTAAAAACGCTAAAAAAAATACTAAAAATGCTAAGAAACAATACCAAACGTTAAAAAAACCCTAAGAATCCCTGAGGAATTCTAAAAAAAGGCTATGTAAATGCAAAAAAAAACCCTAAGAAAATGCTAAGAATACTAAGAAACGCTAAAACACGCTAAGATACCCTAAGAAACACAAAGAAACCCTACAAAACCCTCGGAAACACTAAAAAAACCCATGCAAATGCAGAGAAACGCTAAGTAACGCTAAGAAACCCTAAAATACAGTATGAAACCCCAAGAGACGCTTAAAAAATGCTAATAATGGCTCAGAAATGCTAAAAAACACTATGAAACCATAAAAACACTAATAAACCCTAATAAACCTTAAGAAAATCTAGGAAACTCTAGTAAACGATAAAAAAAAGCTAAGAAATCCAAAAAAAATGCTAAGAAACACTTAAAAAATACTAAAAAGTGCTAAGAGATCCTATCAAATGCTAAGAAACCTAAGGATCCCTAATAAATAATAAAATAGGCTAAGTAAACACTAAAAACCATAAGAAATACTAAGAACCCTAAGAAACACTAAAATAACGCTAAGTCACTCTAAGAAACCCTACAAAACCCTCGAAAACACTAAGAAACCCTAAGATGCTAAGAATGGCTAAGAAACGCTCAAAAACCCTATGAAACCCAAGAAAATGCTAAGCAAACACTAAGAACCCTAAGAAACACTAAGAAATGCTAAGACACTCTAAAAAAAACCTACAAAACCCAAGGAAATGCTAAGTAATCTTAAGAAATGCTAAAAAAAAATCCTAAAAAATACTAGAAACCGTAAAACACATTCAAAAACCCCAAGAAACGCTAAAAAATGCTAAGTATCGCTAAAAAAACCCCTATGCAATGCTAAAACAAACTAAGAAACACAAGAAAACAAAAACACATGCTAAGAAACCCTACAAAATCCTCGGAAACGTAAAGAAACCCTAAGAAATGCTAACAAACGATAAAAAATGATAAGAATCGATAAGAAACGATAAAAAAACCCTATGAAAACCTCACAAACACAAATAAACCTTAAGAAACAGTAAGAAATGCTACGAAACCCTAGTAAACGACAAAAAAAAGCTAAGAAACCCTATGAAACCCTAATAAACATTAAGAAACGGTAAGAAATGCTACGAAACCCTAGTAAACGTTAAAAAAAGCTAAGAAACCCTAGGAAATGATAAGAAACGCTGAGAAACCGTATAAAATTATACAAAAAAAAACCCAAAGAAATGCTAAGAAAGCCTAGAAACGTTTAGAAACTCTAAAAATGTAAAAAAAAAATACTAAAAATGCTAAGAAATAAAACCAAACGTTAAAAAAAGCCCTAATAATCCATAAGGAATGCTAAAAAAAGGCTATGTAAATGAAAAAAAAACCCTAAGAAATGCTAAGAACCCTAAGAAACGCTAAAAAACACTAAGACACACAAAGAAACCTTGCAAAACCCTCGGAAACACTAAAAAAACCCATGCAAATGTAGAGAAACGCTAAATAACACTAAGAAACCCTAAAATACAGTATGAAACCCCAAGAGACGCTAAAAGAAATGCTAATAATGGCTCAGAAACACTAAAAAACACTATAAAACCATAAAAAATGCTAATAACCCCTAATAAACCTTAAGAAACGCTAGGAAACCCTAGTAAACGATAAAAAAAACCTAAGAAACCCAAAAAAATGCTAAGAAACGCTTATAAAACACAAAAAAAGTGATAAGAAACCCTATCAAATACTAACAAACCCTAAGGATCCCTAATAAATAATAAAAAAAGGCTAAGTAACCACTAAAAAACACTAAGAAACACTAAAAAAATGCTAAGACACTCTAAGAAACCCTACAAAACCCTCGAAAACACTAAGAAACCCTAAGAAATGCTAAGAACCCTAAGAAACGCTCAAAAACCCAATGAAACCCAAATAAAATTCTAAGCAAACACTAAGAACCCGAAGAAACACTAAGAAACGCTAAGAAACTCTAAAAAACCGTACAAAACCCAAGGAAACGCTAAGAAATGCTAAGAATGGTTAAGAAACGCTCAAAAACCCTATGAAACCCAAAAAAATGCTAAGCAAATTCTAAGAACCCTAAGAAACACTAAGAAATGCTAAAACACTCTAAAAAAACTCTACAAAACCCAAGAAAACTCTAAGAAACCGTAAAAAATACTAAGAAACCCTAAAAAACATTAAGAAACCCTATAAACCCTCGGAAACACTAAAAGAACCCAAGCAAAAGCAGAGAAACGCTGAATAACGCTAAGAAACCCTAAAATACAGTATGAAACCCAATGAGACGCTAAAAAAATGCTAATAATGGCTTAGAAACGCTCAAAAACATTATGAAACCATAATAAACCCTAATAAACTTTAAGAAACGCTAGGAAACCCTAGTAAACGATAAAAAAAAAGCTAAGAAACCAAAAAAAATGCTAAGAAATGCTTAAAAAAACACTAAAAAAACGCTAAGGATCCCTAATAAATAATAAAAAAAGCCTAAGTAAAAACTAAAAAATCCTAAGAAATGCTAAGAAACGCTAGTAAACGATAAAAAAAATCTAAGAAACCCTATGAAACCCTAATAAACACTAATAAACTTTAAGAAACGGTAAGAAATGCTACGAAACCCTAGTAAACGATAAAAAAGCTAAAAACCCTAGGAAATGATAGGAAACCCCAATAAATCTAAGAAACACTAAGAAACCGTATATAATCATACAAAAAAACACAAAGAAACCCTAAGAAAGCCTAAGAAACGTTTATAAACCCTAAAAATACAAAAAAACACTAAAACCGCTAAGAAACAATACCAAAAGTTAAAAAAACCCTAATAATCCCTAAGGAATGCTAAAAAAAGGCTATGTAAACGCAAAAAAAACATTAAGAAATGCTAAGAACCCTAAGAAACGCTAAAAAATGCTAAGACACCCTAAGAAACCCTACAAAACCCTCAGAAACACTAAAAACCCATGCAAATGCACAGAAACGCTAAATGACGCTAAGAAACCCTAAAATACAGTATGAAACCCCAATAGACGCTAAAAAAATGCTAATAATGGCTCATAAACGCAAAAAAACACTATGAAACAATAGAAAACGCTAATAAACCCTAATAAACCTTAAGAAACGCTTTGAAACCCTAGTAAACGATAATAAAAAGATAAGAAACAAAAAAAATGCTAAGCAAATACTAAGAACCCTAAGAAACACTAAGAAATGCTAAAACACTCTAAAAAAACCCTACAAAACCCAAGGAAACTCTAAGAAACCCTAAGAAAATACTAAGAAACCCTAAAAAACATTAAGAAACCCCAAGAAACGCTAAAAAATACTAAGAATCGCTAAAAAACCCTATGAAACACTAAACCACACTAAAAAACCCAATAAAACACAAACACATGCTAAGAAACCCTACAAAACTCTTGGAAACGCTAAGAAACCCTAAGAAATGCTAACAAATGATAAAGAACTGATAAGAAATGGTCAAAAACCCTATGAAAACCTAATAAACACAAATAAACCTTAAGAAACGGTAAGAAATGCTACGAAACCCTAGTAAACAATAAAAAAAGCTAAGAGACCCTAGGAAATGATAAGAAACCCCAATAAATCCTAAGAAACGCTAAGAAACCGCATACATTCATACAAAACTCTAGTAAAGGATAAGAAAAGCTAGGAAACTCTAGGAAATGATAAAAAATGCTAAGAAACCCAAAAAAATGCTAAGAAACGCTTAAAAACACAAAAAAGTGCTAAGAAACCCGAAGGATCCCTAATAAATAATAAAAAGCTTAGTAAAGACTAAAAAACCCTAGGAAATGCTAAGTATCCTAAGAAAAACTAAAAAAATGATTAGACACTCTAAGAAACCCTACAAAACCCTCAAAAACACTAAGAAACCCTAAGAAATGCTAAGAATGGCTAAGATATGCTCAAAAGCCCTACGAAACCCAAAAAAATGCTAAGCAAACACTAAGAACCCTAAGAAACACTAAGAAATACTAAGACAATCTAAAAAATCCTTCAAAACCCATGGAAATGCTAAAAAATTTTAAGAAATGCTAAGAAACGCTTAAAAAATGCTAAAAGGTGCTTAGAAACCCTATCAAATGCTAAGAAATCCTAAAATACAGTATAAAACCCCAAGAGACGCTAAAAAAATGCTAATAATGGCTTAGAACACTATGAAACCATAAAAAACGCTAATAAACCCTAATAAACCATAAGAAACGCTAGTAAACCCTAGTAAACGATAAAAAAAAAAGCTAAGAAAGGCTTAAAAAACACTAAAAAGTGCCAACAAATCCTATCAAATGCTAAGAAAACCTTAGGATCCCTAATAAATAATAAAAAAGGCTAAGTAAACACTAAAAATCGTAAGAAATGCTAAGAACCCTAAGAAACACTAAAAAAATGCTAAGTGATGCGAACCTCGCCAATATGCTGACGACACCCTACACCAAATATGGCCACGATCCCAAGACGTTCACGACGCAAGTGCGAAAAGATGGAATATACCTTGTTTATGTGAGAAAAAAGGTATGGGATATGTAGACGCCACACCCAAATCCTCTAAGAAGAACTTTTAGAAAACCCTGGGTCATAAGTCTTGATTGCTTGAACGCCACAGGTAAAAACTTGATAAGTTCAAAAGCCCTTTCAAGATTGAAATAAGACAAAACCTCACAAGATATAAATTCCAAAGTGTGTCTCTCCAATGCTGTGGAGTATGCTTTTTATAGGCTTAGAAAACAGCCAAATGACCCACAAAATGAGGAAAAAATCTATTATGGTTATAAGCTAACCTTATCTAATCTGACAACCTAATATTATCCTAAGAGATTTATTATATTTATAAATCTCTCCTTATTAATTAAATCTGGACCTTCTCAATGGCTCTTCATTTGTGCTTCTATTTGAATATTCACCAATCTCTTTAATCAGCTCATATAAAGCTTTTTTGAATCATTTAGCCCTTGACCTTGTGATTGGGCCCTCTTTTAGACTCAAATGATTATTCATCTCTTTTGGTGACGAACTGTTCAGCTCCATTGCAGGTTCGGTTGATTGTACTTATGAAATCGTAGTCTCTTTAGTCGGATTCACATCACTAAGACACTTTAAGAAACCCTACAAAACCCTCGAAAACACTAAAAAACACTAAGAAATGCTAAGAATGGCTAAGAAACGCTCAAAAACTCTATGAAATCAAAAAAAAATGCTAAGCAAACAATAAGAATCCTAAGAAACGCTAAAACACTCTAAAAAACCCTACAAAACCTAAGGAAATGCTAAGAAATCTTAAGAAATGCCAAAAAAACCCAAAAAAATACTAAGAAACGCTAAAAAATGCTAAGAATCGCTAAAAAAAAACCCTATGAAACGCTAAAACACACTAAGAAACCCAATAAAACACAAACACATGCTAAGAAACCCTAAGAAATTCTAAGAAATGATAAAGAAATGATAAAGAAATGATAAGAATCGATAAGAAACGGTCAAAAACCCTATGAAACCCTAATAAAAACTAATAAACTTTAAGAAACAGTAAGAAATGCTACAAAACCCTAGTAAACGATAAAAAAAGCTAAGAAACCCTATGAAACACTAATAAACCCCAATAAACCTGAAGAAACGAAAAGAAATGCTACGAAACCCTAGTAAATGATAAAAAAAACTAAGAAACCCTAGGAAATGGAAAGAAACCCCAATAAAATCCTAAGAAACGCTAAGAAACCGTATAAAATCAAACAAAAAAACCCAAAGAATCGCTAATAAAGCCTAAAAATGCAAAAAAAAACACCAAAAATGCTAAGAAACAATACCAAACGTTAAAAAAACCCTAATAATCCCTAAGGAATACTACAAAAAGGCTATATAAATGCAAAAAAAAAACCATAAGAAATGCTAAGAACTCTAAGAAACGCTAAAAAATGCTAAGACACCCTAATAAACCCAATAAAACCCAAAGAAACCCTACCAAACCCTCGGAAACACTAAAAAACCCATGCAAATGCAGAGAAACACTAAACAACGCTAAGAAACCCTAAAATACAGTATGAAACCCCAACAAATGCTAAAACAAATGCTAATAATGGTTTAGAAACACCAAAAAATACTATGAAACCATAAAACAATGCTAATAAACCTTAAGAAACGCTAGGAGACCCTTGTAAACGATAAAAAAAGCTAAGAAACCCTATCAAACGCTAAGAAACCCTAAGGATCCCTAATAAATAATAAAAAAGGCTATGTAAACACTAAAAACACCCTAAGAAATGCTAAGAACCCTAGAAAATACTAAAATAACGCTAAGACACTCTAAGAAATCCTACAAAACCCTCGAAAACACAAAGAAACCCTAAGAAATACTAAGAATGGCTAAGAAACGCTAAAACGCCTTATGAAACCCAAAAAAATGCTAAGCAAACACTAAGAAACGCTAAAACACTCTAAAAACCCTACAAAACCCAAGGAAACACTAAGAAATCTTAAGAAACCCTAGAAAATACTAAAAAACCCCAAGAAACACTAAAAAATGCTAAGAATCGCTAAAAAAACCCTATGAAATGCTAAAACACACTAAGAAACCCAATAAAACACAAACACATGCTAAGAAACCCTACAAAACCCTCGGAAACGCTAAGAAACCCTAAGAAATGCTAAGAAACGATAAAGAAATGATACGAATCGATAAGAAACGGTAAAAAACCCTATGAAACTATAATAAACACTAATAAACCTTAAGAAACGGTAAGAAATGCTACGAAACCCTAATAAACGATAATAAAAGCTAACAAACCCTAGGAAATGATAGGAAACACCAATAAATCCTAAGAAACGCTAAGAAATCGTATAACATCATACAAAAAAACCCAAAGAAATGCTAAGAAACACTAAAAAACACTAAGAAACCATAAAAAAACTCTAAAAATGCTAACAAACAATACAAAACGTAAAAAAAAAACCCTAAGAAACCCAATGGAATGCTAAAAAAAGGCTATGTAAATGCAAAAAAAACCTAAGAAATGCTAAGAACCCTAAGAAATGCTAAAAAATGCTGACACCCTAAGAAACCCAATAAAACCCAAAGAAACCCTAGAAAACCCTCAGAAACACTAAAAAACCTAGGCAAATGCAGAGAAACGCTAAATTACACTAAGAAACCCTAAAATACAGGATGAAACCCCAAGAGACGCTAAAAAATAATGGCTCAGAAACACTCAAAAACACTATGAAACCATAAAAAACACTAATAAACCCTAATAAACCTTAAGAAACGCTAGGAAACCCTAGTAAACGATAAAAAGAAGCTAAGAAACCCAAAAAAAAATGCTAAGAAACGCTTAAAAAAACACTAAAAAAATGCTAAGAAACACTATCAAATTCTAAGAAACCCTAAGGATCCCTAATAAATAATAAAAAAAGGCTAAGTAAACTCTAAAAAACTCTAAGAAACACTAAAATAACACTAAGACACTCTAAGAACCCCTACAAAACCCTCGAAAACACTAAGAAACCCTAAGAAATGCTAAGAATGGCTAAGAAACGCTAAAAACCCTATGAAACCCAACAAAATGATAAGCAAATACTTAGAATCATAAGAAACACTAAGAAACGCTAAGACACTCTAAAACCCTACAAAACCCAAGGAAACGCTAAGAAATCTTAAGAAATGCTAAAAAAACCCTAAAAAATACTAAGAAAACCTAAAACACATTAAGAAACCCCAAAAAATGCTAATAATCACTAAAAAATCCTATGAAACACTAAAACACACTAAGAAACCCAATAAAACACAAACACATGCTAAGAAACCCTACAAAACCCTCGGAAACGCTAATAAACACTAAGAAACGATAAAGAAATGATAAGAATCGATAAGAAACGGTAAAAAACCCTATGAGAACCTAATAAACACTAGTAAACCTTAAGAAAAGGTAAGAAATGCTACGAAACCCTAGTAAACGATAAAAAAAGTTAAGAAACCCTATGAAACCGTAATAAACACTAATAAACCCTAAGAAACGGTAAGAAATGCTATGAAACCCTAGTAAACCATAAAAAATCTAAGAAACCCAATGAAATGATATGAAACCCCAATAAATCCTAAGAAACGCTAAGAAACCATATAAAATCATACAAAAAAAACCCAAATAAACGCTAAGAAAGCCTTAGAATCGTTTAGAAACCCTAAGAACACTGAAAAAAACACTAAAAATGCTAAGAAACAATATCAAACGTTAAAAACACCCTAAGAATCCCTAAGGAATGCTAAAAAAAGGCTATGTAAACACACAAAAACCCCTATGAAATGCTAAGAACTCTAAGAAACGCTAAAAAATGCTAAGACACCCTAAGAAACCCAATAAAACCCAAAGAAACCCTACAAAACCCTCGATAACACTAAAAAAAACCCATGCAAATGTAGAGAAACGCTAAATAACGCTAAGAAACCCTAAAATAGAGTATGAAACCCCAAGAGACGCTAAAAAAATGCTAATAATGGCTCAGAAACGCTAAAAAACACTATGAAACCATAAAACACGCTAATAAACCCTAATAAACCATAAGAAACGGTAGTAAACCCTAGTAAAAGATAAAAAATAAAAAAAAGCTAAGAAACCCAAAAAAAAATGCTAAGAAACGCTTAAAAAACTCTAAAAAGTGCCAAGAAACCCTATCAAATGCTAAGAAACCCTAAGGATCCCTAATAAAAAAAAAAGCTAAGTAAACACTAAAAAACACTACAAAATGCTAAGAACCCTAAGAAACACTAAAAAAATGCTCTAACACTCTAAGAAACCCTACAAAACCCTCGAAAGCACTAAGAAACCCTAAGAAATGCTAAGAATGGCTAAGAAACGCTTAAAAACCCTATGAAACCCAAAAAAAAATGCTAAGCAAACACTAAGAACCCTATGAAACGCTAAGATACTCTAAAAAACCCCTACAAAACCCAAGGAAATGCTAAGAAATCTTAAAAAAATACTAAGAAATCCTTAAAACATAAAGTAAGTCCAAGAAACGTTAAAAAAATGCTAAGAATCGTAAAAAACAACCCTATGAAACACCTCACCAATATGATGATGACACCCTACACCAAATATGGCAACGATCCCAAGACTTTCACGACGCAAGTGCGAAAAGATGGAATATACCTTGTTTATGTGAGAAACAAGGTATGGGATATGTAGACGCCACACCCAAATCCTCTAAGAAGAACTCTTAGAAAACCCCGGGTGATAAGTCTTGATTGCTTGAACGCCACAGGTAAAAACCTGATAAGTTCAAAAGCTCTTTCAAGATAGAAAGAAGACAAAACCTCACAAGATATAAATTCCAAAGTGTGTCTCTCCAATGGTGTGGAGTATGCCTTTTATAGGCTCAAAAAACAACCGAATAACCCACATAATGAGGAAAAAATCTATTATCGTTATAAGCTAACCTTATCTAATCTGACTACTTAATATTATCCTAAGAGATTTATTATATTTATAAATCTCTCCTTATTAATTAAATATGGACCTTCTCTTGGGCTCATCTTGGGCTCTTCATTTGTGCTCCTATTTGAATATTCAGCAATCTCTTTAATCAGCCCATATAAAGCTTTTTTGAATCTTTTAGCCCTTGACCTTGTGATTGGGCCCTCTTGTAGACTCAAATGATTATTCATCTCTTTTGGTGACGAACTGTTCAGCTCCATTGCAGGTTCGGTTGATTGGACTTGTGAATTCGTAGTCTCTTTAGTCGGATTCACATCATTCTCCCCCTCTTGAAAATGATTTGTCCTCAAATCTTCTATTTCATCATCACCTACATCAAAGGGCATTAAATCAGTAACATTGAAGCTTTCATTAACGCTATACTCACCAGGCAACTCTAGCTTGTAAGCATTATTATTAATGTGTTCCAACACACGAAATGGTCCATCTCCTCTAGGAAGAAGTTTTGATCGCCTTTGTTCCGGAAATCGTTCTTTCCTCATATGAAGCCAGACCCAATCGCTAGGTTAAAAAATGACACTTTTGCGACCCTTGTTTGCTTGTTTTTCATAAACTTTAGTCATCCGTTCAATATGCATCTTTGTCTTCTCGTGCAGTTCTTTCACAAACTCTGCTTTTCTCTTTCCATCAAAATTCACAAATTCACCTACAGGAAGTGGAGTTAGATCTAGAGGGGTTAATGGATTGAAACCATAAACAATCTCAAATGGTGAAAACTTAGTTGTAGAATGCACAGAACGATTATAAGCAAATTCAACATGTGGTAAGCAATCTTCCCATGATTTCAAATTCTTTTTTTATTATAGAACGTAATAAAGTACCTAATGTTCTATTTACTACTTCTGTTTGACCATCAGTTTGTGGGTGACATGTTGTTGAAAACAGCAGTTTGGTTCCCAATTTACCCCATAGGGTTTTTCAAAAGTAACTCAAGAATTTAGAATCACGATTAGAAACAATAGTTCTAGGCATACCATGCAGTCTAACAACTTCTCTAAAGAACAAATCAGCCACATTCGATGCATCATCAGTTTTATGACATGGAATGAAATGTGCCATTTTCGAAAACCTATCAACTACCACAAACACAGAATCCCTCCCCCTCTTAGTTCTTGGTAAACCTAAAACAAAATCCATGGAAATATCAATCCAAGGTGCATTAGGAATCGGAAGAGGAGTATACAGGCCGTGAGGTTGTTGCCTAGACTTAGACTCCTTACATGTAATGCATTGAGAACAAATTTTCTCAACATCCCGTTTCATGTGGTGCCAAAAAAAATGCTTGTGCATCATCGCCATAGTTTTAGCTACCCCAAAATGTCCCATAAGTCCTCCACTATGTGCTTCCCTAACAAGTAACTCACGCAAAGAAGAATGAGGGATGCATAATTTATTTTCTCGAAAAAGAAATCCATTTTGTAAATAAAATTTTCCAAACCTACCACTTCGACAACCTTTAAACACTTCACAGAAATCAGGATCATTTGCATACAAATCCTTGATATAATCAAAACCAAGTAATTTAGAATCTAGCATTGAAAGCATAGCGTACCTTCACGATAGAGCATCTGCAACTATATTTTCCTTACCTTGTTTGTACTTGATCACATATGGGAATGTTTCAATGAACTCCACCCACCTTGCATGGCGTTTGTTCAACTTGTGTTGTCCTTTGAGATGTTTAAGAGATTCATGATCTGTGTGAATCACAAACTCTTTCGGCCATAGGTAGTGCTGCCATGTTTGAAGACTTCGAACTAGGGCATACATCTCCTTATCATAGGTAGGATAGTTAAGGGTTGCTCCACTCAACTTTTCACAAAAATATGCAATTGGTCTTCCTTCCTGCATTAATACACCTCCAATACCTACTCCTGATGCATCACACTCAATTTCAAATGTTTTCAAAAAATTAGGCAATGAGAGCAATGGGGCAGTAGTTAATTTTTCCTTTATCAATTGAAATGCATTTTCTTGCTCATTACCCCATTTAAAAGGTACGTTTTTCTTTATAACAGTAGTAAGAGGTGCAACATAACTACTGAAATTTGGATCAAAACGTCTATAAAAACTAGCTAATCCATGGAAACTTCTTACCTGACTTACCGAATTAGGTGTCGGCCAGTCGCGAATTGCCTTAATCTTTTCCTCGTCAACTCCAATCCCTTCTGAACTTATAATATATCCAAAAAACACAAGTTTATCCGAACAAAAGACACATTTATTCAAGTTGGCAAATAACTTATGTTGCCTTAATGCTTCTAACACAGCTCTTAAATGTGCTACATGTTCATCCATGGTCTTGCTGTAGATTAGAATATCATCAAAATATACCACTACAAATCTCCCAATAAAAGCACGTAATACATGATTCATTAATCTCATGAAAGTGCTTGGTGCATTAGTCAATCCAAAGGGCATAACTAACCATTCATATAATCCTTGTTTAGTTTTAAATGCAGTTTTCCATTCATCCCCTTCTTTCATTCGAATTTGATGATATCCACTCTTAAGATCTATTTTTGAAAATAAACAAGATCCATGCAACTCATCTAACATGTCATCCAAACGAGGAATAGGGTGGCGATACTTTACCGTGATGTTGTTGATGGCTCAACAATCCACGCACATTCGCTATGTTCCGTCCTTCTTAGGTACAAGTAGCACTGGCACAGCACATGGACTCATACTCTCTCGGACATACCCCTTTTTCATCAGCTCTAGGACTTGGCGTTGAAGTTCCTTTGTTTCCTTAGGGTTACTTCTATATGCTGGTCGGTTCAGAATCGTCGCTCCAGGGATTAAATCAATTTGATGTTCAATTCCTCGAATTGGTGGCAAACCTGGTGGTATCTCATCAGGAAAGACATCGATAAATTCCTGCAAAACAGTAATAATATTGCTCGTCAAGGATCCGACAAGATCGTTAGTACTCAAAAAGGCGTCCTTGTACATAAGTACAATAAGAGCCTGATGTAAAAGTAAAGCTCACTTGATCTCACTTTTTCTTGCAATAAAATTGCTTTCACTCTCTTTTTTTTCAACTTCTGGCTTTTCCCTCTTTTTTTTCAACTCTGATATTTCTCCTTTCTTTTTTTCTTCTAATTTCTGTTCATTTGCCTTTTTCTTTTTCAGTTGATCTTCAAAAACTTGCCTTGGAGTCAATGGTACAAGAGATATTGGTCTCTTATTCAACACAAAAGAGTACCTATTAGTGAATCCATCATGCATAACCTGACGATCAAACTGCCAAGATCGTCCCAAAAGTATATGGCACGTGTGCATTGGTACCACGTCACATAGTATTTCATCTTGATATTTTCCAATAGAAAATGCAACCAACACTTGTTTGGTTACCTTGAGTTCACCTTGGTCGTTCAACCATTGTAGTCGATAAGGCTTCGGGTGCTTTAAGGTTGGTAATGCCAATTTCTCCACCAGCTCAGTGCTAGCTACATTAGTGCAACTCCCCCCATCTATAATAACACAGCAAACCTTATTTTTCACACAACAACGAGTATGAAATAAGTTCTCACGCTGATTGTTTTCTTCTTCTTGGGCTTGAACACTGAGAGTTCGCCGTGCAACCAACAATTCCCCTTCTTCTGCATATTCATCAGCATCTTCAAGTGGTGGCATCCCCAGATCGATATCTTCTTTTTCATCATCGGTCTCAATCTCACCATTAGCATTAATCACCATTGCCCGCTTATTTGGGCATTGACTTGCAATGTGACCCCTGCCTTGGCATCGGAAACACTTAATATCACGAGTTTTGGGAGTTGTGATATGGGTGTTACCTTGATTTTGGGCCACAGCCTGCTTGGTTGTCTCTTTTAGTGGAGCATGCTGAGGTTGAGTTGACTGACTCTCAAATCGCCTTGAGGATGGTTTCCATGAGTTTGAGGAACCATTGTTTAATCCCCTTTTGTGTAAACTCTTTCTCTTCAATTGTTGTTCGACTTTGATAGCTTGATGTACCATATCTTGCAGCTCAACATAATATTGCATTTCCACCACGTCAGCTATCTCATGGTTTAAACCATGCAAAAATCTTGCCATTGTTGCCTCTCTATCTTCCTCCATATTTGCTCGAATCATCGCAATCTCCATCTCCTTGAAGTATTCGTCGACGCTTCTTGATCCTTGGGTAAGCCTTTGGAGTTTATTGAACAACTCCTGGTGATAGTGGCTGGGAACAAATCGTCGTCGCATGATCGCTTTCATTTCATCCCAAGACTCCATAGGGCGTTCGTGATTTCATTTCCTTTCCTTCAGCAACTGATCCCACCATATTATAGCATAATCAGTAAATTCGACAGCAGCAAGTCGTACCTTTTTCATCTCAGAGTAATTATGACAGTAAAAAACCATCTCCATCCTCTTTTCCCATTCAAGATACGCTTCTGGATCTGTTTTTCCTTGAAAAGAGGGTATCTTCAACTTGATATTATCTAGGTTGTCATCAACTCGGGGTCGTTCTCTATGAGCATATCGATCGAACTCCTCGGGTTCTTGTGGATCAAAACGTCTTGGCTGAAAGCTTTGAGGTCGCTGTTTAGTAGGGGTATGTTGACGCGAACCTCTGACTCCTTCTTCCAATTGATCAATTCGCTCATGAAGCGGTTCCAACTCGGACTTCAGCATTCGTCTCATTTCGCTTATTATGGCTTGCATTTGTAAATTTGGAATCGATTGTTGGGAATTTTCTTCATTTGGCGTATCTCCTCGTCGCTGTGTCATGAGTTCCTATAAATGATAAAATTAACAGAAGAACGTTGCAAACGCTCACTCACATATTTCTCTCAATCACTTGTGTTTTCACACTCAATTGGCTTTTTCTTAAAGATTCAAACACTCTTGCATTTTTCCTCTCGAACGACTTCTTTCAATCTAAATTGAACTTTAAAAATAAATCGTTTTTACGAAGCAGTTCAACTTGAGGAACAATCAAGACAAATCAATAAAGGTTTTCAAAAAGTAATTCCAAAGAATTTAAGTGAGAAGAAAGAAATTAAGATGGAATGAAGTAATAGACTTAGATAGAGCAGAATAAGAATGAGATATAAGATAGAATTGTGTGCCCTCTTTTTTTCTTTTGCCTTTTTTTTCATGAATTTTTTTCTGCTCTTTTTTTCAGCATGAACTTTTTTTGCTCTTTTTCTTTGGCACGAATTTTTTCTTCGCTCTATGAAGAGAAGATAGATAGAAAAAAATGATAATTTTTTTTATAGAGAATTGAAATAGGTAGAGAAGATAAAAATAAGAACTAGATAAAAAAAATGGTATGGAACTTTCCGTGCAACCGTGTACTATGATACCAACTGATGCGAACCTCGCCAATATGCTGACGACACCCTACACCAAATATGGCAACGATCCCAAGACTTTCACGACGCAAGTGCGAAAAGATGGAATATACCTTGTTTATGTGAGAAACAAGGTATGAGATATATAGACGCCACACCCAAATCCTCTAAGAAGAACTCTTAGAAAACCCCGGGTGATAAGTCTTGATTGCTTGAACGCCACAGGTAAAAATCTGATAAGTTCAAAAGCTCTTTTAAGATAGAAAGAAGACAAAACCTCACAAGATATAAATTCCAAAGTGTGTCTCTCCAATGCTGTCGAGTATGCCTTTTATAGGCTCAGAAAACAACCGAATAACCCACATAATGAGGAAAAAATCTATTATGGTTATAAGCTAACCTTATCTAATCTGACTACTTAATATTATCCTAAGAGATTTATTATATTTATAAATCTCTCCTTATTAATTAAATCTGGACCTTCTCTTAGGCTCATCTTGGGCTCTTCATTTGTGCTTCTATTTTAATATTCAGCAATCTCTTTAATCAGCCCATATAAAGCTTTTTTGAATCTTTTAGCCATTGACCTTGTGATTGGGCCCTCTTGTAGACTCAAATGATTATTCATCTATTTTGGTGATGAACTGTTCAGCTCCATTGCAGGTTCGGTTGATTGCACTTGTGAATTCGTAGTCTCTTTAGTCGGATTCACATCAGAAATGATCAAAAACCCTATAAAACCCTAATAAACACTAATAAACCTTAAGAAACGGTAAGAAATGCTACGAAACCCTAGTAAAATATAAGAAAAGCTAAGAAACCCTAGGAAATGATATGAAACCCCAATAAATCCTAATAAATGCTAAGAAACCGTATAAAATCATACAAAAAAATCCAAATAAACGCTAAGAAAGCCTATGAAACGATTAGAAACCCTATAAATGCTAAAAAAAACACTAAAAATACTAAGAAACAATACCAAACATTTAAAAAAACCCTAAGAATCCCTAAGGAATGCTAAAAAAAGGTTATGTAAATGCAAAAAAAAAAACCCTAAGAAATACTAACAACCCTAAGAAAAGCTAAAAAATGCTAAGACACATTAAGAAACCCAATAAAACCCAAAGAAACCCCACAAAACCCTTAGAAACACTAAAAAAAACCCATGCAAATATAGAGAAACGCTAAGTAACACTATAAAACCCTAAAATACAGTATGAAACCCCAAGAGACGCTAAAAAAAAATTCTAATAATGGCTCAGAAACGCTCAGAAACACTATGAAACCATAAAAAACGCTAATAAACCATAAGAAACGCTAGTAAACACTAGTAAAGGATAAAAAAAAAGCTAATAAACACAAAAAAAATGCTAAGAAACGCTTAAAAAACACTAAAAAGTGCCAGGAAACCCTATCAAACGCTAAGAAACCCTAAGGATCCCTAATAAATAATAAAAAAGGCTAAGTAAACACTAAAAAACCCCAAGAAAAGCTAAGAACCCTAAGAAACACTAAAAAAACGCTCTGACACGCTAAGAAACCCTACAAAACCCTCTAAAACACTAACAAACCCTACAAAACCCTTGAAAACACTAAGAAACCTTACAAAACCCTCGAAAACACTGACAAACCCTAAGAAATGCTAAGAATGGCTAAGAAACGCTCAAAAACCCTATGAAACCCAAAAAAATGTTAAGCAAACACTTAGAATCCTAAGAAACACTAAGAAACGTGAAGACACTCTAAAAAAACCCTACAAAACCCAATGAAACGCTAAGAAATCTTAAGAAATGCTAAAAAACCCTAAAAAATACTAAGAAACCCTAAAACACATTAAGAAACTCCAAGAAACAGTAAAAAATGGAAAGTATCGCTAAAAAAACACAATGAAATGCTAAAACACACTAAGAAACCCAATAAATCACAAACACATGCTAAGAAACCCTAAGAAACGCTAAGAAACCCTAATGAAATGATAAGAATCGATAAGAAACGGTAAGAAATGCTACGAAACCCTAGTAAATGATAAGAAAAGCTAAGACACCCAAGTAAATGATAGGAAACCCTAATAAATCCTAAGAAACGCTAAGAAACCGTATAAATTCATACAAAAAAACCCAAAGAAACGCTAAGAAAGCCTAATAAATGTTTAGAAACCCTAAAAATGCAAAAAAAAACACTAAAAATTCTAAGAAATATTACCTAACATTAAAAAAAAACCCTAATAATCCCTAAGGAATGCTAAAAAAGGCTATGTAAACACAAAAAAAAACCTTAAGAGATGCTAAGAACCCTAAGAAGCGCTAAGACACCCTAAGAAACCCAATAAAACCCACAGAAACCCTACAAAACCCTTGGAAACACTAAAAAACCCATGCAAATGCAGAGAAACGCTAAAATACAGTATGAAACCCCAAGAGACGCTTACAAAATGCTAATAATGGCTCAGAAACGCTCAAAAACACTATGAAACCATAAAAACGCTAATAAACCCTAATAAACCTTAAGAAACGCTAGGAAACGAAACCATAAAAAACACAAATAAACCCTAATAAACCTTAAGAAACGCTAGGAAACCCTAGTAAATGATAAAAAGAAGCTAAGAAACCCAAAACAATGCTAAGAAACGCTTAAAAAACACTAAAAATGCTAAGAAACTCTATCAAACACTAAGAAACCCTAAGGATCCCTAATAAATAATAAAAAAGGCTAAGTAAACACTAAAAAACCCTAATAAATGCTAACAACCCAAAGAAACACTAAAAAAATACTAAGACACTCTAAGAAACCCTACAAACCCTTGAAAACCCTAAGAAATGCTAAGAATGGCTAAGAAACGCTCAAAAACCCTATGAAACCCAAAAAAATGCTAAGCAAACACTAAGAACCCTAAGAAACGCTAAGACACTCTAAAAAACCCAACAAAACCCAAGGAAACGCTAAGAAATCTTAAGAAATGCTATGAATCATTAAAAAACATTAAAAAATGCTAAAAAATGCTAAGAATCGCTAAAAAACCCCATGAAACGCTAAAACACACTAAGAAACCCAATAAAACACAAACACATGCTAAGAAACCCTACAAAAACCTCGGAAACGCTAAGAAAACCTAAGAAATGATAAGAATCGATAAGAAACGGTCAAAAACCCTATGAAACCCCTATAAATCATAAGAAACACTAAGAAACCGTATACAATCATACAAAACCCTAGTAAACGATAAGAAAAGCTAAGAGACCCTAGGAAATGATAAGAAACCCCAATAAATCCTAAGAAATGGTAAGAAATGCTACGAAACCCTAGTAAACCATAAAAATAGATAAGAAAACCAAGAAAATCATAAGAAACACCAATACATCCTCAGAAACACTAATAAATCGTATAAAATCAAACAAAAAAACCCAAAGAAATGCTAAGAAACACTAAGAAACCATAAAAAACTCTAATAAACCCTAATAAACCTTTAGAAACGCTAGGAAACCCTAGTAAACGATAAAAAAAAGCTAACAAACCCAAAAAAAATGTTAAGAAATGCTTAAAAAACACTAAAAAAGTGCTTAAAAAAACCCCTATCAAACGCTAAGAAACCCTAAGGATCTATAATAAATAATAAAAAAGGCTAAGTAAACACTAAAAAACCCTAAGAAATGCTAAGAACGCTAAGACACTCTAATAAAACCTACAAAACCCTCGAAAACACTAAGAAACCCTAAGAAATGCTAAGAATGGCTAAGAAATGCTCAAAAACCCTATGAAACCCAAAAAAATGTTAAGCACACACTTAGAACCCTAAGAAATACTAAGAAAAATTAAGACACTCTAAAAAACCCTACAAAACCCAAGGAAACGCTAAGAAATCTTAGGAAATGCTAAAAAAACCCTAAAAAATACTAAGAAACCATAAAACACATTAAGAAACCCTAAAAAACACTAAAAAATGCTAAGTATCGCTAAAAAAACCCTATGAAACGCTAAAACACACTAAGAAACCCAATAAAACACAAACACATGCTAAGAAACCCTACAAAACCCTCGGAAACGCTAAGAAACCCTAAGAAATGCTAACAAACGATAAAGAAATGATAAGAATCAATAAGAGACAGTAAAAAAACCCTATGAAAACCTAATAAACACAAATAAACCTTAAGAAACGGTAAGAAATGCTACGAAACCCTAGTAAACGATAGAAAAAGGTAAGAAACCCTAGGAAATGATAAGAAACCCAAATAAATCCTAAGAAACGCTAAGAAACCGTATACATTGATACAAAACCCTAGTAAATGATAAGAAAAGCTAAGAAACCCAAGGAAATGATAAGAAACCCCAATAAATCCTAAGAAATGCTACGAAACCCTAGTAAACGATAAAAAAAAAGCTATGAAACCCTAGGAAATGATAAGAAACCCCAATAAATCCTAAGAAATGCTAAGAAACCGTATAAAATCATACAAAAAAACACAAAAGAAATACTAAGAAAGCCTAACAAAAGTTTGGAAATCCTAAAAACGCAAAAAAACACTAAAAATGCAAAGAAACAATACCAAACGTTAAAAAAAACCCTAATAATCCCTAAGGAATGCTAAAAAAAAGGCTATTTAAACACAAAAAAAACCCCTATGAAATGCTAAGAACCCTAAGAAATGCTAAAAAAATGCTAAGACACACTAAGAAACCCAATAAAACTCAAAGAAACCCTACAAAACCCTTAGAAACACTAAAAAACCTATGCAAATGCAGAGAAACGCTAAGTAACACTAAAAAACCCTAAAATACAGTATGAAACCCCAAGAGACGCTAAAAAAATGCTAATAATGGCTCAGAAACGCTCAAAAACACTATGAAACCATGAAAAACGCTAATAAACCCTAATAAACCTTAATAAACACTAGGAAACCCTAGTAAACGATAAAAAAAAGGCTATGTAAACGCAAAAAAAAAACCCTAAGAAATGCTAAGAACCCTAAGAAACGCTAAGACACCCTAAGAAACCCTACAAAACCGTCGGAAACACTAAAAAAACCCATGCAAATGCAGAGAAACGCTAAATAACGCTAAGAAACCCTAAAATATAGTATGAAAACTCAAGAGACGCTAAAAAGATGCTAATAATGGCTCAGAAACGCTAAAAAACGCTAATAAACCTTAAGAAAACGCTAGGAAACCCTAGTGAACGATAAAAAAAAGCTAAGAAACCCAAAAAAAATGCTTAGAAACACTTAAAAAACACTAAAAAGTGCTAAGAACCCTAAGAAACCCTACAAAACTCTTAGAAACACAAAAAACCCATACAAAAGCAGAGAAACGCTAAATAACGCTAAGAAACTCTAAAATACCGAATGAAACCCAAGGAGACGTTAAGAAAATTCTAAAAAAATGGCTTAGAAATGCAAAAAAACATTATGAATCCATAAAAAATGCTAAAAAACCCTAATAAACCTTAAGAAACGCTAGGAAACCATAGTAAACGATAAAAAAAAGCTAAGAAGCCCAAAAAAATGCGTAGAAACGCTTAAAAAACACTAAAAAGTGCTAAGAAACTCTATCAAACGCTAAGAAACCATAAAAAAAAACTCTAAAAATGCTAAGAAACAATACAAAACGTAAAAAAAAAACCCTAAGAAACCCTAAGCAATGCTAAAAATAAGGCTATGTAAATAAAAAAAAACCTAAGAAATGCTAAGAACCCTAAGAAACGCTAAAAAATGCTAAGAAACCCAATAAAACCCAAAGAAACCCTACAAAACCCTTGGAAACACTAAAAAAACCCATGCAAATGTAGAGAAACGCTAAATAACGCTATGAAACCCTACAAAACCCTTGGAAACACTAAAAAAAACCCATGCAAATGTAGAGAAACGCTAAATAACGCTATGAAACCCTAAAATACAGAATGAAACCCAAGGAGACATTAAGAAAATTCTAAAAAATGGCTTAGAAATGCAAAAAAAATATTATGAATCCATAAAAAATGCTAAAAAACCCTAATAAACCTTAAGAAACGCTAGGAAACCCTAGTAAACGATAAAAAAAAAGCTAAGACACCCAAAGAAATGCTTAAAAAAACACTAAAAAATGCTAAGAAACCCTAAGGATCCCTAATAAATAATAAAAAACCCTAAGTAAACACTAAAAAACCCTAAGAAATGCTAAGAACCCTAAGAAATGCTAAGAAAATGCTAAGACACTCTAAGAAACCCTACAAAACCCTCGAAAACACAAAGAAATGCTAAGAATGGCTAAGAGACGCTCAAAAACCCTATGAAACCAAAAAAAAATGCTAAGCAAATACTAAGAACCCTAAGAAACAGTAAGAAACGCTAAGACACTCTAAAAAACCCTACAAAATCCAAGGAAACTCTAAGAAACCCTAAAAAATACTAAGAAACCCTAAAAAAACATTAAAAAACCCCTAGAAATGCTAAAAAATGCTAAGAATCGCTAAAAAACCCCTATAAAACGCTAAAACACACTAAGAAACCCAATAAAACACAAACACATGCTAAGAAACCCTACAAAACCCTCGGAAACGCTAAGAAACCCTAGGAAATGCTAACAAACAATAAAGAAAGGATAAGAAACGGTAAAAAAACCATATGAAAACCAAATAAACACAAATAAACCTTAGAAAATGGTAAGAAATGCTACGAAACCCTAGTAAACGATAAAAAAAGCTAAGAAACCCTATGAGACCCTAATAAACACTAATAAACGTTAAGAAACGGTGAAAAATGCTACGAAACCCTAGTAAACGATGAAATGATAAGAAACCTCTTTAAATCTTAAGAAACGCTAAGAAACCGTATAAAATCATACAAAAAAACCAAAGAAATGCTAAGAAAGCCTAAGAAACATTTAGAAACCCTAGTAAATTATAAAAAAAAAGCTAAGAAACCCTATGAAACCCTAATAAACACTAATAAATCTTAAGAAATGGTAAGAAACGCTACGAAACCCTAGTAAACGATAAAAAAAGCAATGAAAACCTAGAAAATGATAAGAAACCCCTATAAATCATAAGAAACACTAAGAAACCGTATACAATCATACAAAACCCTAGTAAACGATAAGAAAAGCTAAGGAACCCTAGGAAATGATAAAAAAAAACCCAATAAATCCTAAGAAACGGTAAGAAATTCTACGAAACCCTAGTAAACGATAAAAAAAGCTAAGAAACCCTAGGAAATGATAAGAAACCCCAATAAAATGCTAAGAAATGCTAAGATACCATATACATTCATACAAAACCCTAGTAAACGATAAGAAAAGCTAAGAAACCCTAGGAAATGATAAACAAAAAAAGCTAAAAAAACCCAAAAAAATGCTAAGAAACGCTTAAAAATCACAAAAAAAGTGCTAAGAAACCCTATCAAATGCTAAGAAACCCGAAGGATCCCTAATAAATAATAAAAAAGGCTAAGTAAACACTAAAAAACCCTAGCAACAACTAAGAACCCTAAGAAACACTAAAAAAATGATAAGACACTCTAAGAAACCCTACATAACCCTCGAAAACACTAAGAAACCCAAAGAAATGGTAAGAATGGCTAAGAAACGCTCAAAAACCCTATGAAACCCAAAAAAATGCTAAGCAAACACTAAGAACCCTAAGAAATACTAAGAAACGCTAAGACACTCTAAAAAACCCTACAAAACCCAAGGAAACGCTAAGAAATTTTAAGAAATGCTAAGAAACCCTAAAAAACATTAACAAACCCCAAGAAACGCTAAAAAATGCTAAGAATCGCTAAAAAAATCCTATGAAACGATAAAACACACTAAGAAACCCAATAAAACACAAACACATGCTAAGAAACCCTACAAAACCCTCGGAAACGCTAAAAAACCCTATGAAATGCTAAGAAACGATAAAGAAATGGTCAAAACCCCTATAAAACCCTAATAAACACTAATAAACCTTAAGAAACGGTAACAAATGCTACGAAACCCTAGTAAACGATACGAAAAGCTAAGAAACCCTAGGAAATGATAAGAAACCCCAATAAATCCTAAGAAACGCTAAGAAACTGTATAAAATCATACAAAAAAACCCAAAGAAATGCTAAGAAAGCCTATGAAACATTTAGAAACCCTATAAATGCAAAAAAAAACACTAAAAATACTAAGAAACAATACCGAACGTTTAAAAAACCCTAAGAATCCCTAAGGAATGCTAAAAACAGGCTATGTAAATGCAAAAAAAAAACCCTAAGAAATGCTAAGAACCCTAAGAAACGCTAAAAAATGCTAAGACACAATAAGAAACCCAATAAAACCCAAAGAAACACCACAAATCCTCGGAAACACTAAAAAACCCATGCAAATGTAGAGAAACGCTAAGTAACACTAAGAAACCCTAAAATACAGTATGAAACCCCAAGAGACGCTAAAAAATGCTAATAATGGCTCAGAAACGCTCAAAAACACTTTGAAACCATAAAAAATGCTAATAAACCATAAGAAACGCTAGTAAACCCTAGTAAAGGATAAAAAAAGCTAATAAACACAAAAAATGCTAAGAAACGCTTAAAAAACACCAAAAAGTGCCTGGAAACCCTATCAAACGCTAAGAAACCCTAAGGATCCCTAATAAATAATAAAAAAAAGCTAAGTAAACACTAAAAAACCGTAAGAAGCACTAAAAAAATGCTCTGACACTCTAAGAAAACCAACAAAACCCTCGAAAACACTAAGAAACCCTAAGAAATGCTAAGAATGGCTAAGAAATGCTCAAAAACCCTATGAAACCCAAAAGAATGTTAAGCAAACACTTAGAACCCTAAGAAACAATAAGAAACGTGAAGACACTCTAAAAAACCCTACAAAACCCAAGGAAACGCTAAGAAATCTTAATAAATGCTAAAAAAAACCCTAAAAAATACTAAGAAACCCTAAAACACATTAATAAACACCAAGAAACGCTAAAAAATGCTAAGTATCGCTAAAAAAACCCTATGAAACGCTAAAACACACTAAGAAACCCAATAAAACACAAACACATGATAAGAAACCCAATAAAACACAAACACATGATAAGAAACCCAATAAAACACAAACACATGCTAAGAAACCCTACAAAACCCTCGAAAATGCTAAGAAACCGTAAGAAATGCTAAGAAACCATAATTAAATCATAAAAATCGATAAGAAACGGTCTAAAACCCTAATAAACACTAATAAACCTTAAGAAACGGTAAGAAATGATACGAAACCCAAGTAAACGATAAAAAAAGCTAAGAAACACTATGAAACCGTAATAAACACTAATAAACCTTAAGAAACGGTAAGAAATGCTATGAAACCCTAGTAAACGATAAAAAAAACTAAGAAACCTTAGGAAATGATAAGAAACCCCAATAAATCCTAAGAAATGCTACGAAATCGTATAAAATTATACAAAAAAACCCAAAGAAACGCTAAGAAAGCCTAAGAAACGTTTAGAAACCCTAAAAACGCAAAAAAAACCCTAAAAATAATGAAAAAACAAAACCAAATATTAAAAAAAAACCCTAATAATCCCCAAGGAATGCTAAAAAAAGGCTATGTAAACGCACAAAAAAAATCTAATAAATGCTAAGACACCCTAACAAACCCAATAAAACCCAAATAAACCCTAAAAAACCCTCGGAAACACTAAAAAACCCATGCAAATGCAGAGAAATGCAAAATAACGCTAAGAAAGCCTAAAATACAGTATGAAACCCAAGAGACACTAAAAAACATGCTAATAATGGCTCAGAAATGCTAAAAAACACTATGAAACCATAGAAAACGCTAATAAACCCTAATAAAACTTAAGAAACGCTAGGAAACCCTAATAAACGATAAAAAAACTAAGAAACCCAAAAAAAATGATATGAAACTCTTAAAAAACACAAAAAAGTGCTAAGAAACCCTATCAAATTCTAAGAAACCCTAAGGATCCCTAATAAATAATAAAAAAAGGCTAAGTAAACTCTAAAAAACCCTAAGAAACACTAAAATAATGCTAAGACACTCTAAGAAACCCTCGAAAACACTAAGAAACCCTAAGAAATGCTAAGAATGGCTAAGAAACACTCAAAAACCCTATGAAACCCAAAAAAATGATAAGCAAACACTTAGAATCCTAAAAAACACTAAGAAATGCTAAGACACTCTAAAAAACCCTACAAAACCCAAGGAAACGCTAGGAAATCTTAAGAAAAGCTAAAAAACCCTAAAAAATACTAACAAACCCTAAAACACATTAAGAAACCCCAAAAAATGCTAAGAATCGCTAAAAAATCCTATGAAACGCTAAAACACACTAAGAAACCCAATAAAACACAAACACATGCTAAGAAACCCTACAAAACCCTCGGAAACGCTTAGAAACACTAAGATATGCTAAGAAATGATAAGAATAGATAAGAAACGGTCAAAAACCCTATGAAACCCTAATAAACACTAGTAAACCTTAAGAAAAGGTAAGAAATGCTACGACACCCTAGTAAACGATAAAAAAAACCTAAGAAACCCAATGAAACCCTAATAAACACTAATAAACCTTAAGAAACTGTAGGAAATGCTACAAAACCCTAGTAAATGATAAAAAAAGCTAAGAAACCCTATGAAATGATAAGAAACCCCAATAAATCCTAAGAAACGCTAAGAAACCGTATAAAATCATACAAAAAAACTCAAAGAAACACTAATAAAGCCTAAGAATCATTTAGAAACCCTAAGAACACTAAAAAAACACCAAAAATGCTAAGAAACAATATCAAACGTTAAAAAAACCCTAAGAATCCCTAAGGAATGCTAAAAAAGGCTATGTAAACGCAAAAAAAAACCCCTATGAAATGCTAAGAACCCTAAGAAACGCTAAAAAATATAAGACACCTTAAGAAACCCAATAAAACCCAAAGAAACCCTACAAAACCCTCGGAAACACTAAAAAAACCCATGCAAATGTAGAGAAACGCTAAGTAACACTAAGAAACCCTAAAATACAGTATGAAACCCCAAGAGACGCTAAAAAAATGCTAATAATGGCTCAGAAACCCTAAAAAATACTATGAAAACATAAAAAACGCTAATAAACCCTAATAAACCATAAGAAACGCTAGTAAACCTTAGCGAACGATAAAAAAAACTAAGAAACCCAAAAAAATCCTAAGAAACTTTTAAAAAACACTAAAAAGTGCCAAGAAACCCTATCAAATGCTAAGAAACCCTAATAAATAATAAAAAATGCTAAGTAAACACTAAAAAACCATACAAAATGCTAAGAACCCTAAGAGACACTAAAAAACGCTCTTACACTCTAAAAAAACCCTACAGAACCCATGGAAATGCTAAGAAATCTTAAGAAATGCTAAGAAATCCTAAAAAATAATAAGAAACCCTAAAAAACATTAAGAAACCCCCACAAACGCTAAAAAATGCTAGGAATCGCAAAAAATAACCCTATGAAATGCTTAAACACACTAAGAAACCCAATAAAACACACAAACACATGTTAAGAAACCCTACAAAAACCCTCGGAAACGCTAAGAAACCCTAAGAAATGCTAAGAAATGATAAAAAAAATGCTAAGAATCAATAAGAAACGGTCAAAAATCCTATGAAACCTTAATAAACACTAATAAACCTTAAGAAACTGTAGGAAATGCTACGAAACCCTAGTAAACGATAAAAAATGCTAAGAAACCCTATGAAACCCTAATAAACACTAATACACCTTAAGAAACGGTGAAAAATGCTACGAAACCCTAGTAAACGATAAAAAATGCTAAGAAACCCTATGAAACCCTAATAAACACTAATACACCTTAAGAAATGGTGAAAAGCTATGAAACCCTAGTAAACGATAAGAAAAGCTAAGAAACCCTAGGAAATGATATGAAACCCCAATAAATCTAAAGAAACGCTAAGAAACCCTATAAAATCATACAAAAAACCCAAAGAAACGCTAAGAAAGCCTAAGAATTGTTTAAAAACCCTAAAAACGCTAAAAAAAATACTAAAAATGCTAAGAATCAATACCAAACGTTAAAAAAACCCTATGAATCCTTGAGGAATTCTAAAAAAAAGGCTATGTAAACGCAAAAAAAAACCCTAAGAAATGCTAAAACACGCTAAGATACCCTAAAAAACCCAAAGAAACCCTACAAAACCCTCGAAAACATAAAAAAACCCATGCAAATGCAGAGAAACGCTAAGTAACGCTAAGAAACCCTAAAATACAGTATGAAACCCAAGATACGCTAAAAAAATGCTAATAATGGTTCAGAAACGCTTAAAAACACTATGAAACCAGAAAAACGCTAATAAACCCTAATAAACCATAAGAAACGCTAGTAAAACCTAGTAAATGATAAAAAAAATGCTGAGAAACACAAAAAAATGCTAAGAAACACTTAAAAAACACTAAAAAGTGCCAAGAAACACTATCATACGCTAAGAAACCCTAAGGATCCTTATTAAATAATAAAAAAAAGGCTAAGTAAACACTATAAAACCCTACAAAATGCTAAGAACCCTGAAAGACATTAAAAAAAAGGCTCTAACACTCTAAGAAACCCTACAAAACCCTACAAAACCCTCAAAAACTCTAAGAAACCTTAAGAAATGCTAAGAATGGATAAGAAACGCTAAAAAACGCTATGAAAACCAAAAAAATGCTAAGCAAACACTAAGAACCCTATGAAACGCTAAGACACTCTAAAAAACCCCTACAAAACCCAAGGAAACGCTAAGAAATCTTAAGAAATGCTAAGAAACCCTAAAAAATACTAAGAAACCCTAAAAAACATAAAGTAACTGCAGGAAACGCTAAGAAAATGCTAAGAATCGCAAAAAACAACCCTATGAAACGCTTAAACACACTAAGAAACCCAATAAAACACAAACACATGCTAAGAAACCCTACAAAACCCTCGGAAATGCTAAGAAACCCTAAGAAATGCTAAGAAACGATAAAAAAATGCTAAGAATCAATAAGAAACGGTCAAAAACCATATGAAACCCTAATAAACACTAATAAACCTTAAGAAACGGTAAGAAATGCTAGGAATAGCTAAGAAACGCTCAAAAACCCTATAAAACCCAAAAAAATGCTAAGAAAACACTAAGAACCGTAAGAAACACTAAGAAACGCTAAGACAATCTAAAAAACCCAACAAAACGCTAAGAAATCTTAAGAAATTCTAAGAAACCCTAAAAAATACTAAGAAACCCTAAAAGAAATTAAGAAACCCCAAGAAACTCTAAAAAATGCTAAGAATCGCTAAAAAACCTTATGAAACGCTAAAACACACTAAGAAACCCAATGAAACACAAACACATGCTAAGAAACCCTACAAAACCCTCGGAACCGCTAAGCAAATAATAAGAATCCTAAGAAATGATAAGACACTCTAAAAAACCCTACAAAACCTAAGGAAACGCTAAGAAATCTTAAGAAATGCCAAAAAACCCTAAAAAAATACTAAGAAACCCTAAAAAAACATTAAGAAACGCTAAAAAATGCTAAGAATCGCTAAAGAAAACCCTATGAAACGCTAAAACACACTAAGAAACCCAATAAAACACAAACACATACTAAGAAACCCTACAAAACCCTCGGAAACGCTAAGAAACCTAAAGAAATGCTAGGAAACAATAAAGAAATGATAAGAATCGATAAGAAACGGTGAAAAACCCTATGAAACCCTAATAAACACTAATAAAACTTAAGTAATGCTACGAAACCCTAGTAAACGATAAAAAAGCTAAGAAACCTTAGGATATGATAAGAAACCCCAATAAATCCTAAGAAATGCTAAGAAACCGTATAAAAGCATACAAAAAAACCCAAAGAAATGCTAAGAAAGCCTAAGAAATGTTTAGAAACACTAAGAAACCATAAAAAAAACTCTAAAAATGCTAAGAAACAATACCAAATGTAAAAAAAAACCCTAAGAATCCCTAAGGAATGCTAAAAAAAAGGCTATGTAAATGCAAAAAAAAACCCCTATGAAATGCTAAGAACCCTAAGAAACGCTAAAAAATGCTAAGACACCCTAAGAAATCCTACAAAACCCTCGGAAACACTAAAAAACCCATGCAAATGTAGAGAAACGCTAAGTAACACTAAGAAACCCTAAAATACAGTATGAAACCCCAAGAGACGCTACAAAAATGCTAATAATGGCTCAGAAACACTCACAACACTATGAAACCATAAAAAACGCTAATAAACCCTAATAAACCATAAGAAATGCTAGTAAACCCTAGTAAACGATAAAAAAAAAGCTAAGAAACCCAAAAAAATACTAAGAAACGCTTAAAAAACACTAAAAAGTGCCAACAAACCCAATCAAACGCTAAGAAACCCTTAGGATCCCTAATAAATAATAAAAAAGGCTAAGTAAACACTAAAGACCCTAAGAAATGCTAAGAACCCTAAGAAACACTAAAAAAAACGCTAAGTGATGCGAACCTCGCCAATATGCTGACGACACCCTACACCAAATATGGCAACGATCTCAAGACGTTCACGACGCAAGTGCGAAAAGATGGAATATACCTTGTTTATGTGAGAAACAAGGTATGGGATATGTAGACGCCACACCCAAATCCTCTAAGAAGAAGTTTTAGAAAACCTCGGGTCATAAGTCTTGATTGCTTGAACGCCAAAGGTAAAAACTTGATAAGTTCAAAAGCCCTTTCAAGATTGAAAGAAGATAAAACCTCACAAGATATAAATTCCAAAGTGTATCTCTCCAATGCTGTGGAGTATGCCTTTTATAGGCTCAGAAAACAACCGAATGACTCACATAATGAGGAAAAAATCTATTATGGTTATAAGCTAACCTTGTCTAATCTGACTACCTAATATTATCCTAAGAGATTTATTATATTTATAAATCTCTCCTTATTAATTAAATATGGACCTTCTCTTAGTCTCATCTTGGGCTCTTCATTTGTGCTTCTATTTGAATATTCACCAATCTCTTTAATCAGCCCATATAAAGCTTTTTTGAATCTTTTAGCCCTTGACCTTGTGATTGGGCCCTCTTGTAGACTCAAATGATTATTCATCTCTTTTGGTGACGAACTGTTCAGCTCCATTGCAGGTTCGGTTGATTGGACTTGTGAATTCGTAGTCTCTTTAGTCGGATTCACATCACTAAGACACTCTAAGAAACCCTACAAAACCCTCGAAAACACTAAAAAAACACTAAGAAATGCCAAGAATGGCTAAGAAACGCTAAAAAACTCTATGAAACCCAAAAAAAATGCTAAGCAAACAATAAGAATCCAAAGAAACGCTAAAACACTCTAAAAAAACCCTACAAAACCTAAGGAAATGCTAAGAAATCTTAAGAAATGCCAAAAAAACCCAAAAAAATACTAAGAAACCCCAAGAAACACTAAAAAATGCTAAGAATCGCTAAAAAAAACCCTATGAAACGCTAAAACACGCTAAGAAACCCAATAAAACACAAACACATGCTAAGAAACCCTAAGAAATGCTAAGAAATGATAAGAATCGATAAGAAACGGTCAAAAACCCTATGAAACCCTAATAAACACTAATAAACTTTAAGAAACGGTAAGAAATGCTACAAAAACCTAGTAAACGATAAAAAAAGCTAAGAAACCCTATGAAACACTAATAAACCCCAATAAACCTTAAGAAATGGAAAGAAATGCTACGAAACCCTAGTAAACGATAAAAAAAGATAAGAAACGCTAGGAAATGATAAGAAACCCCAATAAATCCTAAGAAACGCTAAGAAATCATATAAAATCAAACAAAAAAACCTAAAGAAACGCTAATAAAGCCTAAAAATGCAAAAAAAAAACACCAAAAATGCTAAGAAACAATACCAAACGTTAAAAAAAACCCTAATAATCCCTAAGGAATACTACAAAAAGGCTATATAAATGCAAAAAAAACCGTAAGAAACGCTAAAAAACGCTAAGACACCCAAATAAACCCAATAAAACCCAAAGAAACCCTACAAAACCCTCAGAAACACTAAAAAACCCATGCAAATGGAGAGAAACACTAAATAACGCTAAGAAACCCTAAAATACAGTATGAAACCCCAACAAACGCTAAAAAATGCTAATAATGGCTTAGAAACACTGAAAAACACTATGAAACCATAAAAAATGCTAATAAACCCTAATAACCTTAAGAAACGCTAGGAAACCCTTGTAAATGATAAAAAAAAAAAGCTAAGAAACCCATAAAAAAGCTAAGAAACCCTATCAAACGCTAAGAAACCCTAAGGATCCCTAATAAATAATAAAAAAGGCTAAGTAAACACTAAAAAAACCCTAAGAAATGCTAAGAACCCTAAAAAAAATACTAAAATAATACTAAGACACTCTAAGAAACCCTACAAAACCCTCAAAAACACTAAGAAACCCTAAGAAATACTAAGAATGGCTAAGAAACGCTAAAAAACCTTATGAAACCCAAAAAAATGCTAAGCAAACACTAAGAAACGCTAAGACACTCTAAAAACCCTACAAAACCCAAGGAAACACTAAGAAATCTTAAGAAATGCTAAGAAACCCTAGAAAATACTAAAAAACCCCAAGAAACGCTAAAAAATGCTAAGAAACGCTAAGATACCGTATACATTCATACAAAACCCTAGTAAACTATAAGAAAAGCTAAGAAACCATAGGAAATGATAAACAAAAAAAAGCTAAGAAACCCAAAAAAATGCTAAGAAACGCTTAAAAATCACAAAAAAGTGCTAAGAAACCCTATCAAATGCTAAGAAACCCGAAGGATCCTAATAAATAATAAAAAAGGCTAAGTAAACACTAAAAAAACCCTAGGAACTGCTAAGAACCCTAAGAAACACTAAAAAAATGATAAGACACTCTAAGAAACCCTACATAACCCTCGAAAACACTAAGAAACCCAAAGAAATGGTAAGAATGGCTAAGAAACGCTCAAAAACCCTATGAAACCCAAAAAAAATGCTAAGAAAACACTAAGAACCCTAAGAAACACTAAGAAACGCTAAGACACTCTAAAAAACCCTACAAAACCCAAGGAAATGCTAAGAAATTTTAAGAAATGCTAAGAAACCCTAAAAATTACTAAGAATCCCTAAAAAACATTACCAAACCCCAAGAAACGCTAAAAAATGCTAAGAATCGCTAAAAACCCAATGAAACGATAAAACACACTAAGAAACCCAATAAAACACAAACACATGCTAAGAAACCCTACAAAACCCTCGGAAACGCTAAAAAACCCTATGAAATGCTAAGAAACGATAAAGAAATGATAAGAATCGATAAGAAATTGATGCGAACCTCGCCAATATGCTAATGACTCCCTACACAAAATATGGCAACGATCCCAAGACTTTCACGACGTAAGTGCGAAAAGATGGAATATACCTTGTTTATGTGAGAAACAAGGTATGGGATATGTAGACGCCACACCCAAATCCTCTAAGAAGAACTCTTAGAAAACCCCGGGTGATAAGTCTTGATTGCTTGAACGCCACAGGTAAAAACCTGATAAGTTCAAAAGCTCTTTCAAGATAGAAAGAAGACAAAACCTCACAAGATATAAATTCCAAAGTGTGTCTCTCCAATGCTGTGGAGTATGCCTTTTATAGGCTCAAAAAACAACCGAATAACCCACATAATGAGGAAAAAATCTATTATGGTTATAAGCTAACCTTATCTAATCTAACTACTTAATATTATCCTAAGAGATTTATTTCTCTCCTTATTAATTAAATCTAGACCTTCTCTTAGGCTCATCTTGGGCTCTTCATTTGTGCTTCTATTTGAATATTCAGCAATCTCTTTAATCAGCCCATATAAAGCTTTTTTTAATCTTTTAGCCCTTGACCTTGTGATTGGGCCCTCTTGTAGACTCAAATGATTATTCATCTCTTTTGGTGATGAACTGTTCAGCTCCATTGCAGGTTCGGTTGATTGGACTTGTGAATTCGTAGTCTCTTTAGTCGGATTCACATCAGAAATGGTCAAAAACCCTATAAAACCCTAATAAACACTAATAAACCTTAAGAAAAGTAGGAAATGCTACGAAACCCTAGTAAACGATAAGAAAAGCTAAGAAACCCTAGGAAATGATATGAAACCCAAATAAATCCTAATAAACGCTAAAAAACAGTATAAAATCATACAAAAAACCCAAAGAAACGCTAAGAAAGCCTATGAAACGATTAGAAATCCTATAAATGCTAAAAAAAACACTAAAAATACTAAGAAACAACACCAAACATTTAAAAAAACCCTAAGAATCCCTAAGGAATGCTAAAAAAGGTTATGTAAATGAAAAAAAAACCCTAAGAAATGCTAAGAACCCTAAGAAAAGCTAAAAAATGCTAAGACACATTAAGAAAACCCAAAAAAACCCCACAAAACCCTCGGAAACACTAAAAAACCCATGCAAATATAGAGAAACGCTAAGTAACACTATAAAACCCTAAAATACAGTATGAAACCCAAGAGGCGCTAAAAAAATTCTAATAATGGCTCAGAAACGCTCAGAAACACTATGAAACCATAAAAAACGCTAATAAACCATAAGAAACGCTAGTAAACACTAGTAAAGGATAAAAAAGACTAATAAACACAAAAAAATGCTAAGAAATGCTTAAAAAACACTAAAAAGTGTCAGGAAACCCTATCAAACGCTAAGAAACCCTAAGGATCCCTAATAAATAATAAAAAAGTCTAAGTAAACACTAAAAAACCCTAAGAAAAGCTAAGAAACCTGAGAAACACTAAAAAAACGCTCTGACACGCTAAGAAACCCTAAAAAACCCTCTAAAACACTAAGAAACCCTACAAAACCCTCGAAAACACTAAGAAACCCTAAGAAATGCTAAGAATGGTTAAGAAACGCTCAAAAACCCTATGAAACCCAAAAAAATGTTAAGCAAACACTTAGAACCCTAAGAAACACTAAGAAACGTGAAGACACTCTAAAAAAACCCTACAAAACCCAAGGAAACGCTAAGAAATCTTTAGAAATACTAAAAAACCCTAAAAAATACTAAGAAACCCTAAAACACATTAAGAAACCCCAAGAAACACTAAAAAATGCTAAGTATCGCTAAAAAAACCCAATGAAATGATAAAACACACTAAGAAACCCAATAAAACACAAACACATGCTAAGAAACCCTACAAAACCCTCGAAAACGCTAAGAAACCCTAAGAAACCCTAATGAAATGATAAGAATCGATAAAAAACGGTAAGAAATGCTACGAAACCCTAGTAAACGATAAGAAAAGCTAAGAAACCCAAGTAAATGATAAGAAACCATAATAAATCCTAAGAAACGCTAAGAAACCGTATAAAATCATACAAAAAAACCCAAAGAAACGCTAAGAAAGCCTAATAAATGTTTAGAAACCCTAAAAATGCAAAAAAAAACACTAAAAATGCTAAGAAATATTACCTAACATTAAAAAAAACTCTAATAATCCCTAAGGAATGCTAAAAAAGGCTATGTAAACACAAAAAACAACCTTAAGAGATGCTAAGAACCCTAAGAAGCGCTAAGACACCCTAAGAAACCCAATAAAACCCACAGAAACCCTACAAAACCCTTCGAAACACTAAAAAACCCATGCAAATACAGAGAAATGCTAAATAACGCTAAGAAACACTAAAATACAGTATGAAACCCCAAGAGACGCTTACAAAATGCTAATAATGGCTCAGAAACGCTCAAAAACACCATGAAACCATAAAAATGCTAATAAACCCTAATAAACCTTAAGAAACGCTAGGAAACGAAACCATAAAAAACGCTAATAAACCCTAATAAACCTTAAGAAACGCTAGGAAGCCCTAGTAAACGATAAAAAGAAGCTAAGATACCCAAAAAAAATGCTAAGAAACGCTTAAAAAACACTAAAAAATGCTAAGAAACCCTATCAAACGCTAAGAAACCCCAAGGATCCCTAATAAATAATAAAAAAGGCTAAGTAAACACTAAAAAACCCTAATAAATGCTAACAACCCAAAGAAACACTAAAAAAATGCTAAGACACTCTAAGAAACCCTACAAACCCTTGAAAACCCAAAGAAATGGTAAGAATGGCTAAGAAACGCTCAAAAACCCTATGAAACCCAAAAAAATGCTAAGCAAACACTAAGAACCCTAAGAAATGCTAAGACACTCTAAAAAACCCAACAAAACCCAAGGAAACGCTAAGAAATCTTAAGAAATACTAAGAAACCTCAAAAAACATTAAGAAACGCTAAAAATGCTAAAAATCGCTAAAAAAACCCCATGAAACGCTAAAACACACTAAGAAACCCAATAAAACACAAACACATGGTAAGAAACCCTACAAAAACCTCGGAAACGCTAAGAAACCCTAAGAAATGATAAGAATCGATAAGAAACGGTCAAAAACCCTATGAAACCCCTATAATCATAAGAAACACTAAGAAACCGTATACAATCATACAAAACCCTAGTAAACGATAAGAAAAGCTAAGAGACCCTAGGAAATGATAAGAAACCCCAATAAATCCTAAGAAACGGTAAGAAAATGCTACGAAACCCTAGTAAACCATAAAAAAAGATAAGAAAACCTAGAAAATCATAAGAAACCCCAATAAATCCTCAGAAACACTAATAAATCGTATAAAATCAAACAAAAAAACCCAAAGAAACGCTAAGAAACACTAAGAAGCCATAAAAAACTCTAATAGACCCTAATAAACCTTTAGAAACGCTAGGAAACCCTAGTAAACAATAAAAAAAAGCTAAGAAACCCAAAAAAATGTTAAGAAATGCTTAAAAAATACTAAAAAGAGCTAAAAAAAACCCTATCAAACGCTAAAAAACCCTAAGGATCCGTAATAAATAATAAAAAAGGCTAAGTAAACACTAAAAAACCCTAAGAAATGCCAAGAACGCTAAGACACTCTAATAAACCCTACAAAACCCTCGAAAACACTAAGAAACCCTAAGAAATGCTAAGAATGGCTAAGAAACGCTCAAAAACCCTATGAAACCCAAAAAAATGTTAAGCAAACACTTAGAACCCTAAGAAACACTAAGAAACATTAAGACACTCTAAAAAACCCTACAAAACCCAAGGAAACGCTAAGAAATCTTCAGAAATGCTAAAAAAACCCTAAAAAATACTAAGAAACCCTAAAACACATTAAGAAACCCAAAAAAACACTAAAAAATGCTAAGTATCGCTAAAAAAACCCTATGAAACGCTAAAACACACTAAGAAACCCAATAAAACACAAACACATGCTAAGAAACCCTACAAAACCCTCGGAAACGCTAAGAAACCCTAAGAAATGCTAACAAACGATAAAGAAATGATAAGAATCGATAAGAGACAGTAAAAAAACCCTATGAAAACCTAATAAACACAAATAAACCTTAAGAAACGGTAAGAAATGCTACGAAACCCTAGTAAACGATAAAAAAAGCTAAGAAACCCTAGGAAATGATAAGAAACCCAAATAAATCCTAAGAAACGCTAAGAAACCGTACACATTGATACAAAACCCTAGTAAACGATAAGAAAAGCTAAGAAACCCAAGGAAATGATAAGAAACCCCAATAAATCCTAAGAAACGGTAAGATATGCTACGAAACCCTAGTAAACGATAAAAAAAAGCTATGAAACCCTAGGAAATGATAAGAAACCTTAATAAATCCTAAGAAATGCTAAGAAACCGTATAAAATCATACAAAAAAACCTAAAAGAAATACTAAGAAAGCCTAACAAAAGTTTAGAAATCCTAAAAACGCAAAAAAAAAATACTAAAAATCCAAAGAAGCTATACCAAACGTTAAAAAAACCCTAATAATCCCTCAGGAATGCTAAAAAAAGGCTATGTAAACGCAAAAAAAACCCTAAGAAATGCTAAGAACCCTAAGAAACGCTAAAAAATGCTAAGACACCCTAAGAAACCCAATAAAACCCAAAGAAACACTACAAAACCCTCAGAAACACTAAAAAACCTATGCAAATGCAGAGAAACGCTAAATAACACTAAAAACCCTAAAATACAGTATGAAACCCCAAGAGACGCTAAAAAAAATGCTAATAATGGCTAAAAAACGCTCAAAAACACTATGAAACCATAAAAAACGCTAATAAACCCTAATAAACCTTAAGAAACACTAGGAAACCCTAGTAAACGATAAAAAAAAGCTAAGAAACCAAAAAAATGCTAAGAAAATACTTAAAAACACAAAAAAAATGTGCTAAGAAACCCTATCAAATGCTAAGAAACCCTTAGGATCCCCAATAAATAATAAAAAAGGCTAAGTAAACACTAAAAAACCCTAAAAAACACTAAAAAAAAACGCTGAGACACTCTAAGCAACCCTACAAAACCCTCGAAAACACTAAGAAACCTTAAGAATGGCTAAAAAACGCTAAAAAACCCTATGAAACCCAAAAAAATACTAAGCAAACACTACGAACCCTAAGAAACACTAAGAAACGCTAAGACACTCTAAAAAACCTTACAAAACCTAAGGAAATGCTAAGAAATCTTAAGAAATGCTAACAAACTGTAAAAAAATACTAAGAAACACTAAAAAACATTAAGAAACCCCAAAAAATGCTAAAAAGCACTACAAAATCCTATGAAACGCTAAAACACACTAAGAAACCCAATAAAACACAAACACATACTAAGAAACCCAACAAAACCCTCGGAAACGCTAAGAAACACAAACACATGCTAAGAAACGATAAACAAATGATAAGAATCGATAAGAAATGGTCAAAAACCCTATGAAACCATAATAAACATTAGTAAACCTTAAGAAACGGTAAGAAATGCTACGAAACCCTAGTAAACGATAAAAAAAAAGCTAAGAAACCCTATCAAACCATAATAAACACTAATATACCTTATGAAACGTTAAGAAATGCTACGAAACCCTAGTAAACGATAAAAAAAGCTAAGAAACCCTAGGAAATGATAAGAAACCCCAATAAATCCAAAGAAACACTAAGAAACCATATAAAATCATACAAAAAAACAAAAGAAACGCTAAGAAAGCCTAAGAAATGTTTAGAAACCCTAAAAATGCAAAAAAAAAATACTAAAAATGCTAAGAAACAATACCAAACGTTAAAAAAACCCTAATAATCCCTAAGGAATCCTAAAAAAAGGCTATGTAAAAGCAAAAAAAAACCCTAAGAAATGCTAAGAACCCTAAGAGACGCTATGACACCCTAAGAAACCCTACAAAACCGTCGGAAACACTAAAAAAACCCATGCACCGTCGGAAACACTAAAAAAAACCCATGCAAATGTAGAGAAACGCTAAATAACGCTAAGAAACCCTAAATATAGTATGAAAACTCAAGAGACGCTAAAAAAATGCTAATAATGGCTCAGAAACGCTAATAAACCTTAAGAAACGCTAGCAAACCCTAGTGAACGATAAAAAAAAAGCTAAGAAACCCCAAAAAATGCATAGAAACACTTAAAAAACACTAAAAAGTGCTAAGAACCCTAAGAAACCCAATAAAACCCAAAGAAACCCTACAAAAACTCTCAGAAACACAAAAAAACCCATAAAAAAGCAGAGAAACGCTAAATAACGTTAAGAAACTCTAAAATACAAAATGAAACCCAAGGAGACGTTAAAAAAATTCTAAAAAATGGCTTAGAAATGCAAAAAAACATTATGAATCCATAAAAAATGCTAAAAAAACCCTAATAAACCTTAAGAAACGCTA